>JAVVLW010000781.1:0-11000 GCA_034401795.1 Chaetoderma sp. LZ-2023a
TATTTGTTGCTAATGAAGAGGCAGTGACAGCAGGAATGTAGTAGAGTGAGACAAGTCACATGGGGATTATAGACTCAATTCTGATAAACGATAACGTGTTAGCAAGAATAGTGAAAATTTATGACATGCCTACAACATAAACCGGACATCATACCCAGTTACTCACTTATTTTACGGGATGTTGTAATTAACCAATACTCAGATGTATAAATGAGACGCGTCGTTTCATAGTTTAAACTAATCGAACTACTGAACTGTGATAGGATTTAAGAAAAGTTTATTTGTTATCGTGATTTGTAAGAAGTCATTCAAAGTGGATATCCATATGATGGCAATATTTGTACCTCTGTCGACGAAGCGTAGTTCGCTTGGATTACTCAAGCCGCCCAAAGTAGCAGGTAATTGCAGGTATACGTTGTTGTCATCATGTGTTGATTTATATTTCTCCCTACATCAATTTTGGATATATTTAGTCAAGTCACTTTTGCTAATCTTTTCTTCATGGCTGCAAGGACAACTCAGGTAGACAAATTTTCTGACGATCCCTATATTTATTTGCTCAGCTGGCAAGTGAGCTTATGCCATGGTAGCCATCTGTCAGCCGTCCATCTGTCTGTCCTGATCACATCGCCTCCTTTATGCTTTGACCGATTTCAACCAAATTTCTCTGGTGGTGGGGGAGGCTCCAGAACTTCTATTCAGAATTTTGATTAGTCAATTTTTCTGGTGGCCATCTTGGATTTTCCAAAAGATTCCAGAAATCATTTAAAACGCTACTCCAATATAAATAGCCTAATTTTTCAATGAAGCTTTGGTGGACTAATTCTAGGCTTCAACACTTTATAACGAGAATATTTATTGGTCCATTTTTCCAAAAGTTTCGGGAAATTGGTTAAAAGGCTACTACTCCTCATTCATGGCACCCATTTGGGCGATTTCAACAACCTCAGCTGGAAGGCACCTAAAGTGGTACATGTACAAATCTATGTTTCAGAAATTTTTTTGAATTTTGATCGTTAAAGTGGCCATCTAGAATTTTATAAAAAATGCAGGGAAACCGTTTAAAATGCTACTTATTATCTGCCTGGGAAATTTCAATCAGATTGTGATTGGGAAGGATACTAGGGTGGTAGGTTTCAAAGCTGGTGTACAAAATTGCCAATTTTTCCAGCAGCCATCTTGGGATTTTCTGAAAGTTCTGTGAAATCAGTTAAAAGGTTACTCATTAACCACTGGGCCGATCTCAAGCAAACTTAGCTGGAAAGACCCTAGACTGGTATGCTTCAGAAACTGTATACAGAATTTTGATCGGTCAATTTTTTCGGTGCCCATCTTAAAATTTCTGAAAAATGACATGAAGCCACTTAAACTGCTGCTCCTCATTAACATTAACTACTTGGGCAGTTTCAAACCAGACATAGCTGGAAAGGTACTAGACTGGTACGGTTTCAGAACTTGTATGTAGAATTTTAATCGGTCAATCTTTCCGGTGACCATCTTGAATTTTCTGAAAATTTGCGGAAATCAGTTAAAAGCCTACTCATTAACCGCTTGGCCGATCTCAAGCAAACTCGGCTGGAAGGACCCTAGAGTTCTATGCTTCAGAACTTAGATACAGAATTTGCACGAAACCATTTAAAATGCTACAGTGTACTCCTCATTAACTGCTTGGGCAATTTCGAACCAGACATGGCTCGAAGGATACTAGGATGGTAGGGTTCAGAACTTGTATACAGAATTTTGATTGGTCACTTTTTAGCTCACCTGGCCTGAAAGGCCAAGTGAGCTTATGCAATGGCGGCCGTATGTCTTCCGTCCGTCTGTCAAATTGCTTCTTCTTAACGGTTTCATCGATTTCAACCAAATTTGGCTGAAAGGATCCTATGGTGGTACCCTCCAGATGTTTTCTTCAGAATTTTGATTGATCAATTTTTTGGGTGTAAATTAAGATTTTATGAAAAATCTACCGGAAATGGTCAAAATGCTACTCCTTCTTAGCTGCTTGACATATTTCAACCAAATTTGGTTAGATGTATTCTATTGTGATAGGCTCCATAACCTTCATTCAGAATTTTGATTGGTCAATTTTTCCGGTGGCCATCTTGTTTAATGTAAAGAATCATGTATATTTAAATGCAAATGTTTCAAATGCTAATGGTGCAGGTGAGCGTCACAGGCCCTTGGACATGTTGTTTCAGTAACTAGATGGATTCGATGATGGTAATCTCTAGAATTTCTATTCAGAATTTTGATTGATTGATTTTTTGGGTGAAAATCTTAGATTTTATGGAAAATCTTAGATTTTATGAAAAACCTATGGGAAATGGTCAAAATGCTACTCCTCCATAGCTGCTTGACATATTTCAGCCAAATTTGGCTAGATGGCTTCTATGGTGCTAAGCTTTAGAACACCTATTCAGAATTTTGATTGATCAATTTTTTGGGTGAAAATCTGAGATTTTATGAAAAATGTACCGTAAATTGTCAAATTGCTTCTTTTCCTTACCATTCTGAGCGATTTCAACCAAATTTGGCTGAAAGGATCCAGTGGTGATGGGCTCCAGAATTCCCATTCAAAATTTTGATTCATAAATGTTTTGGGTGAAAATCTTAGATTTTGTGAAAAATTTACTGGAAATGGTCTAAATGCTACTCCTCCATAGTTGCTTGACATATTTCAACCAAATTTGGTTAGATGTATTCTATGGTGATAGGCTCCATAACTTTCATTCAGAATTTTGATTGGTCAATTTTTCCGGTGGCCATCTTGTTTAATGTAAAGAATCGTGTGTATTTAAATGAAAATGTTTCAAATGCTAATGGTGCAGGTGAGCGTCACAGGCCCTTGGGCCTCTTGTTTCGGTGGCCATCTTGAATTGTTCGAAATTTTGAGATATCAGTTAAAAAGCTACTCCTCATTAGCCGTTTACTCGATTTCAACTGAATTCAGCTGGAGGACCATAGGTTGGAACACTTCAGAATTGGTGTACAGAATTTTGACTGCTTGATTATTTTTTTAGATGGCCATCTTGGATTTTCCAAAAAATGGCGGGAAATCTTTTAAAACGCTACTCCTTATTAACCGCTTGGGTAATTTTGATTGGTCTGTTTTGGGAGCCGTCTTTGATTTTCAGGAACCGTTTAAAAATGGTACTCCTCATTAATCAATGGCCCAATTTCAATAATGGTGGAATGATCCTATGATGATAGACTTCGACATATCAAACAAGAATGTTAATTGGTCAATTTCTTTAGGTGGCCATCTTGGATGTTTTTGGAATTATTCATCATGTCTATTTAATTGCAAATCGTTCAAATGCTAATGGTCCAGGTGCGCATCACAGGCCCTTGGGCCTATTGTTTTTAATAAACATTCTGTGGTATATTTTATAATTATAATTTTACGTGCTGGCATAAATGGCTCCCAGTGAAATTAGTTTAAAATATTCAACCGCTTCGTAACCTGTATAGTTACTTGAAATTAGAATTCGGAGACTTTACGGTTCTAAAGTCTTAAGTCTTTAAATCAATTCAAATGAACGTACAAATTGTGCGCCGATTAGCTAGAAATGGGCAGGGCATAACTAGAAATGGGCAAGACATAGCTAGAAATGGGCAGGGCATAGCTAGAAATGGGCAGGGCGTAGCTAGAAATGGGCAGGGTATAGATAGAAATGGGTGGAGCATAGCTAGAAATGGGTGGGGCATAGCTAGAAATGGATTCCTCGATTAGCTTAAAGTTAAACTTTGAGTCCACTTAAATGCTACATTTAGTGCATAACATATTTTGATTGGAACAGACCACAACTGACATCAGTTGGATATAATGAACTGCATACTTGAATTACTGATTGCATAGATCTCTGTATATCCACGGGTGAGAGGGGCCTTACAAAAAGTGGTTCTTGTTAGCTCACAAAGTGCCATTGCCTGACAGTGCCATTGCTACCATGGCACCCATGCCGCCCTGATATAGGGCTTCACGATATACTGATATTATACCAAATGACTACCGGTATGATTTTGCTGATACCGAAATATCGAAATATAACATAAAACCGGTATAACCTTCTGTTAGGCAGATAATCCGCTTTCCATTAGTTACATTCCAATATTATATCTGTCTAACGCGATAAGTTACTGCTCTTCATACAGGAAAATGATATTTAAAGATCACACTTGAAAATTTTCGTAGTTATCCGTATCTGTCAAATTGTTGCTAGAGGCTAGGGTTAAAGTAATTGATAAATTACTACTTATAAGAACGTACTTCGCGCAAAAAATAGAATAAAACTTATTTTAATTGACATCATAGGACAGGGGGTGGTTAAAAATATCTAAAACCTATCTTTTCCTGGGCTAATATTTTATAATTTCGGGCCGTTGTTTTCTAGAAAATCATAATATCAAATGAATATTTTGCGTGATATTTTATATCAATTATTACAGTCTGGTTAGTTAGCAATTTCCCGGAATTTTACAACTTTGTAGTGACCGGCCAATGGCCCAAGTAAAGAGGAACCGACAATATGAGAAAAATTTCTCAGTCCCTGCGATCTATATTCACTTCTTATGTTGGCGGGTAGCGTTAGATATCGATCGATGCAAGCTACTGTAACGAGAACGAGGCTCAGCGAGCGTAGGCATATGTATTCTCAGCATATTATAGTCTATTTAGTATGTGTTATAATGGCTTGGTTGTTCCACTCCACGGAGATTTTCCTTGTGATTTCGTCCCATTGCAATTTCGTTGTATAAGGCACACGTTTTCGTGGACAGTTTATTTATTATTCTGGCACATACATCAATACAAGTACAAAAGTAGCCAGGAAAATGAGAAAAACATATATTTACATTCAGCATAACCAACGTCTTTGACTCGTAGCAATGACATTTGTCAGTCAAATATCAACAGTCTTGGTTGTTCGCAGTTTCAATGGGCGAGTTTATTTGGGACGAGATTGCCACTGGTTACCGGTATCTCGTGATCTCGACACGGAGTAGTTATAATTTCGTGGCAAATTCAAATCATTTGTATTGACTATTTGGTTGAATTTCAGCCGTTTTGAGATATGATTTAACTGAAGACAGTTAATATTTAGCGTTTAATATCGGGATTCGTATAATTTATTGGTTTTATTGTGGAAATTTGCGTTGACTGTTACAGGAGCGCTGATATAGGCCTACTTCGTATGTATGGGAAATACGTTGACTATGGAATCGTACTACTGGAGCCTCACTCTATTTTGTCCATAGTAATAATACCGGTATTAAAGGTATACCGGTATGGAAATTGATACCGTAACCGGTATTCATGTTTCCAATACCGTGTCTGCCTGTTGAATTCTTGCATACTACATTTTGCATGGGTTTAACTCTGGGTATACTGAATATTTTGAAAACAATTTGACTGAACTTTCAGTCTAATTTTTTTCAATATAATCCAGTGGGGCCAGAGTTATTGCTAATTGAAATTATAATCTGGTGGTTTGCAGTCAGATCAGCATCAATGGCAGTGCCCGGTGTTACAGAATATGTCTTTGTGATGACTGATGTTAGTGATGTAGTACTGTATCATCAGTAGACAGTACATATTCTCTGAAATGAGAGAGGTTGAACATTACTGTAGTCTGGATGATGAACAGAGCAAGAGGTGTACATAGCAGATCAATTATAAAACTTTCCACATTGACCATGTTGATCATATATATATACTAATCGATCTGGTACATTCTAGTAGACAGAAGATTGATTATAACCAGTAAATCACCCCTGATATGTGTCTCAACTTGAAATGGGTCTCTGCCTCTTAAGACAGGGATGTAGTTCACCTATGTTCAGACCATACTCAAAATAACCATCAGTTGTCAGGCTAGAGTGCAAATCAATAACAAGCTGACAATTCAGCAATAATTACACTCCTGAAGCCAATTTATAAGCAGGAAGACTGGCAACTATGTTGTACCCAGCCAAATGCCAGCATTGGATTTGATGTAAAATTCTCAAGGTCATTACAGTGTCTTGCTTAAAACATTGCTCTACACTCAATGACCATGGAAATTGACGATGAATTGACCATGAAAAAACCGTCATTGACTATGCACGTTAAATGGCACCATAGTCAGGCCAATGTCTACCATGATCAACAAGTTAGTCATGACCATGATAAAACCATTTTGAGGGTCGACGACAGAACATGGTCAGACAATGATTTGACCATGATCAAACAGACCATGGTCACACCATGGTTGGACCACATTCAACTATGGTTTGAATGGTGTCATTTGACCATGGTCTGACTGGTGCATTTTAACCTGCATGCTTGACCATTGGTCAGCAATCCAGCTCCACCTTTGTAACAAAATGTATCTTTTCCCGAATTCCGAGTCTAGTATATTTATCTGCTGAGTACTCGCTTTAAATGTTGTTGATACTTCTTAATTTGATTTAATCTTAGCGCATTCCTAATATCACATGATTTATATCTTTTTACGAAGACATTTTATGTCAAAATTAGATTGATTTTGATACAATATTTATTAACCCTTAAGTATAAGTGAGAGAAAATGTGGCATTTATTTAACCCTTTAACACTCATATCAGCCAAAAACGGTTTCTGCAATGGTCTTGAGAAATGACCATTTGCAGTCCAAGAGAAGAGTATTTTTGAAAATTTTTCACTACAATTACTGGCTCGATAATGAGCCAGTCATTCCAGTCATCAATTTTCAAAAAATAATCTCTTGCTCCTCAAATGGACATTTTCTATGAGAAAATTAAAATAAACAAATGTAGGGGTTAAAGGGTTAAGGGATATGTAATATGTAGGTGGTTCTATTTCATAATTTCACTTCCGCGATCGTGTTTTTGAGGTATACATTAAACATAGTGGTTAAGTGGTAAATAATTTTGTCCATTTGCAAGCCACGCATTCCAGTGATAGATTTTCAAAAAGGGTCTTCTCTTGGCCTGCTAATGGACTTTTCTGAACACCATTGCAGCTTTCGTCATTGATAAGTTTTTGCTGTTATATCTTGGTAATTTGTACCCAAGCTGATTAATCGAGTAATCACGATTATTCTTATATAATCGATCATGGTCATTCAGCGCAATAATCGTGCATACCTTTCTCAATCAGTCTTCTGTAATGCAAGTAGTGTAGCATTGTCGTGAACAGAAAAGTAAGTCTATTTAATGAATAAACAGAACTTCGAGAGGGAATATATTCGAAACATTGATACCTGAATGGATCTTTCCAGTTTTAGCTATGCCCGCCCATTTCTAACTAAGCTCGACCCAATCCTCATTCGTGTTCGGATCAATTGATCCCTGAACTCCCTGGCTATCAATTTCCGGAAAACTATACAGGTAAGCTATTAAATATTTTGAAACTAATTTGATGGGGTGCTGTTGCTATGGCAGGAACAGCCCCCAGTCAAATTAGTTTCAAAATGTTAACAGAATGTTTATTAAATAGTAAAGACATACAATTCGTACAACATGTCAGACTATTGAGCCTTGAAGACAGACTAAATCGAGTCATTCATGCCGTAATGATTATGATGTCATCCTACACTTCACTTGTTGATTATGACATCATGCGATTGACTGAGGAAATGGTTTCATGAATTACTAGAATCAAAATTTTATGACAAGTTTGACAACTATACAGATACAAAAATGTAAACTGTTGAATAGTTTGCAACTAATTTGACTAAGGGCTGTTGAATTATGGCAGCAACAGCTCCAAGTCAAAACAGTTTCAAAATATTTAACAGAATGTTTATTAACCCTTACCACTCTGTTGTTAATATTCTATCTTTTACTGCTCTCAATAGCAGAGAAACTGATTTAGACTTTTCAACAATTTATGTGGACGATGTTGCTGTCTATGACAGCACCATCTTCCACCAAATTTGTTGAAAAATGAACATCAGCGCCTCTTAATTTAATTTGAAAATTTTAAATTTTAACATCAGAGTGGTAAGGGTTAATATGTAAATTCATCAAAGATATACAATTTGTATACTTTCATGATGGACGTTTTTCGCAGCTATATCCTTTTAACGGAGGAATTCAGTTTTAACTATGCCCCACCCATCTATTTGGATCAATCAATCCCTCAACTCTCTGAATCTCATTTTCCAGAAAACTACAGGTAAGCTGTTGAATATTTTGTAACCCTGACGGTGTGCTGGCTGGGGCTGCCGATGGCAGAAACAGCACCCGGTCAAAAATTAATTACAAAATATTCAACAGCATGTTTATTAAATAGTAAAGACATACAATTTGTACAACCTAACAGACTATTAAGCATTTAGGACAGACTAAATCGAGTCATTCATGACATAAATGATTATGACATAGGCCGACAGGTCACCTAGTTGATTATGATGTCATATGATTGACTGGGAAACTGGATTTCTCCATTGTGACATTATTACCATGTGACATTGAGTATGAAGTCATATACTTGAGTGACAGATCCGATCCCTTTCCTGCCATTTTAGATATGGTTCCGCTAATTATTTGGACATGAGAACTTTAACGAAAACTAAGGATGACATATATAAATAGTTTCTTTGGACTTTAGTATTAAGTGGAATGTGCAATTCCTTGTTGTCATAAATGACAGTTAATTAAATATATGCGCTGTCATAAATGTTCATCAGAGACATGATAGTTAATTAAAGATATGCGCTTGTCTATCTTTTCATACTGCTCAGATAATCACACTCACACACCCACCTGCCCGCCCAACAATTAACCCTCTCCTGTCTACACAGCAGTAATCATGAAATGTTTATCATTTAGTCATACTAAAATAAGCCAGATGATCGATTGCTTTGAAAGAATTTCTTTGAAACATATTTCTTACTTTACATTAGTAACAGTAACATTCTGTATAATTATTATAGGACTCCTCAGGACATTTCAGTTTATCTGGTTAGCAATAATCTACTTTGAGTGAATTCAGAATGTTGAGGTTTAATTTTTGTTTTATCTTAAAGCGCTGGTGTTTTTCTTATAGTCATGAACAAATTTTTGTCAATATAAGCAGGAAGAAAAATCAATGTATGGATCTTTGCTTGTCTATGGTTACGTCTTTGATGTGATTCGACAATCGACCTTCACGCTTGTTAACGTTTTCATGCCGCCATAACAAATACACCAAATTCTTCATTACGTTAGAAATATTACCTTGAATATTTAAAAAATAATTGAACCGCAATTGCCATGAGCAACAACATCTTCCAGATATATTATTTTCAAAATATTCCAGGGCTGATTTGCATGGGTGCCTGTTCCTAAAGATACTATGATTTAATGAATCAAGCGGATAAAATCTTTGGCCTCTTTTATGTAACGAGCGCCGCCTTATTCATGATTTTGAACTTGATGCTGCCACTGCTACTGTTATTGCACAATGGCACAGCTAGAATGGGCTAATGCGTATGTTTGTTTTGCAGGTATTATATACTTGTACATCTGCTGAATCAGTTAATTCAGCCATATGTATTTATATAAACCATAGGGCATGCATATGTGTGCTGCTTCCAGTCATCTGTAAATAATGACACACAATGAATGGGAAAGTGTAATCATGTCATTGTATACTAGGGACAAGAGATTGTAAAGGTGTATATATATATCGATCAATGTGCTCAATCCTACTGGTGACTATGTAAGACGGCGCAACTTGGCGAATATATTGGCTTCAGATTAAAATAGCATATAGCTTCTTTTGCCATGGCAATTCACCTTTCCATCTATCATATACCGTCATAATCAGCTAATAACTCTCAATAATCTGACCCGTTGTATGAATTGTGCGTCTTTAATAAACAGGCTGTTGAATATTTTGAATCTAATTTAACTGGACGCTGTTGCTGTCATAGGCAGCGCAGCGCCCAGTCAAATTAGTGCCAAAATATTCAATAGCTTATCTGTACAGTTTTCTGGAAATTGAAAGTCAGTGGGTTCAGTGATCGATGATCCCAACACGAGCGAGGTGTGGGTGGAGCTTAGCTAGAGATGGGTGGGGAATGGCTAAAAAATGGAAAGGTTCATTAGGCTGAGAAATTTATATGTAATTCACTTGTCTTTTTCCTATCATAACTGGCTCACCATCACAATTCATGCCTGTTAAAAGACTCAAATGTGGGATTGGTGAGTGAGGGATAACATGGGATAGGTGAGTGAGGGATAACATGGGATAGGTGAGTGAGGGATAACATGGGATTGGTGAGTGAGGGATAACATGGGATTGGTGAGTGAGGGATAACATGGGATTGGTGAGTGAGGGATAACATGGGATTTGGTGAGTGAGGGATAACATGGGATTGGTGAGTGAGGGATAACATGGGATTGGTGAGTGAGGGATAACATGGGATTGGTGAGTGAGGGATAACATGGGATTGGTGAGTGAGGGATAACATGGGATTGGTGAGTGAGGGATAACATGGGATTGGTGAGTGAGGGATAACATGGGATTGGTGAGTGAGGGATAACATGGGATTGGTGAGTGAGGGATAACATGGGATTGGTGAGTGAGGGATAGCATGGGATTGGTGAGTGAGGGATAACATGGGATTGGTGAGTGAGGGATAGCATGGGATTGGTGAGTGAGGGATAGCATGGGATTGGTGAGTGAGGGATAACATGGGATTGGTGAGTGAGGGATAACCTGGGATTGGGGAGTGAGGGATAACATGGGATTGGTGAGTGAGGGATAACATGGGATTGGTGAGTGAGGGATAACATGGGATTGGTGAGTGAGGGATAACATGGGATTGGTGAGTGAGGGATAACATGGGATTGGTGAGTGAGGCATAACATGGGATTTGGTGAGTGAGGGATAACATGGGATTGGTGAGTGAGGGGTAACATGGGATTGGTGAGTGAGGGATAACATGGGATTGGTGAGTGAGGGATAACATGGGATTGGTGAGTGAGGGATAACATGGGATTGGTGAGTGAGAGATAACATGGGATAGGTG
>JAVVLW010000785.1:0-25000 GCA_034401795.1 Chaetoderma sp. LZ-2023a
TGGCACAGATGTGTTTGTCGTGGCTGGCATCACGTTTTCCAGAGCTGCTTTTGGAGCTGCCAAGCTGTTACAGTTATAGAGCATCGAGGATACGCACGTTACATTGTATAAACATAGTTTTTTTAGTCAAGGGCATCTTTGATCTACAAATCCATAGTTTCTAGAAGGACTGGAAAGCTATGTTCCCCATGACGTAGGGTGCACCAATGTCAGCAGTACTGCAGAGCAGTGAGCCCAAAAATCTACTTTCCCTCCATAGTCCGTTGCCATGAATTGGATCGTCATTTTGTGTAGTTGCATGCTTTGCCGATAGGCTTATGTGGGTGAACTTTGTTTTGGATTCATTCAAAACTAGATTCCCAATTTTTAGCTAGCTTGTAGCTATTGGGAATAGTTCGCCAAGGGGTTTATTTCCCTCATCTATGAAGCCCACATCTTCGGCATATTCCATCTCTAGTGGCATATCCAGTATGGACACTGGGTGGGGTGGGGCTGGGTGGTGGTTAGTCTTGTGGAACTTTCCCGCACGGATGTCAATGCAGCAGCAAGTTATCAGGTGAAAAGCACAGGGGACTTACCATCTCCCTGTGGGGAGCTGATTGATGGCTCAAACTCTACGACTTCACTGACTTGACTCGTACTCTCAGCTTGGTGCCTGCAAGTAGTAGTCTCACTAGTCGTAGCTCATCTTCATTGCAACTGGCCTGGCGTAGTACAACTAGGATCTTTGACCGTTTAATTTGTCGTGTGTTCGTGATATGTCTATGCCGATTCCCTATCGGCGCTTTTAATGCACGCAGGACATAACTGTACAATTTGAAAGATAAACATCTAACTTAATACCTGAACTATAATACTATTCATAACTTGAGATTGTTAAATTTAAATTTAATATGATTGCTACATCTATTCTGATTGTTTTCCTGTAAGGTGAGTTCCTTCCTCAAAAACTGCTATTGTTTTGATATGGTTTAGGAGGATGAAGGATAGTGAACCCTGACAATACAGCTTACTGGGCCAACATTCCCTAACATAGGATGCTATTCAAAATCCTGCAAAGAATTAAGCACCACTGAATTCAATGTGTATATAAACAATGTTGTTGATAATGTGTAGGAGTAATACTTTGCTGGTTAACAGCAGACAATTCATACGTCTCGTGCGAAAACGGTGAGAATGTATGCATGACACGGACCTGTGCCTTTCTCACAACAAGTCGAAATTTGCAACGTAAGTTTATTGTTCAGTTATTTAATCCGTGTTCAATTTAGTATGTTTTGAAAGAGAATGTCACAATCTGACATAGTGTCACAATCAGTCAGGCAGTACCACAATGAGACGTAGAATTTCAGATGGCAAATTATCGGAAGTCATATGACTGAACTGCCATGTAAGTCCACGGGCAGAGACTTGAACATTAACCAGGCATCTAATATATTGCAAAAGATGCTGCCACTGGTAACATGATTGACCGTACAAGGTATGGAAGGCCTAAGACGAAAGGTACTAGAGAGGATCGAGTCCTTGTATGACTTGCTAGACAACTTGCTAGACAGAAGCCAAGGAGTAACAGTGTTACGTGAACAATGGATACCAGGCAACAGCTACTGTCATACGGAGGCTTCACGCTGCAGGACAAAGGTCAAGGCGACCTATTAGGAGAGATTTGCTAACAGAAAGGTATCAGAATGAACGCTTGCTATGGTGTACTGCCAGAGTTCGTTGGAAATTGAGGTCATAGAGGAAAGTGCACTGGTCTGACTAAAGCAGATTTCTTCTACACCTCGTTTATGGTCGCACGCGATATGACAAGCTAGAGGTACTGCATATTATCACAGTAACATAGCGGAATAAGTTCCATTTGGTGCCGGATCGTTCATGGTGTGGGGTTGTTGTTCTTATGCCTACAAGCTGGATCTCGTTATCATGCAAGGTATCCTTAATGGTCAAAGACACATCCTGGATACACACTTGGTGCCACATATTGAAAACCACACTCGCAACTCGCACCGTTTTAATGGATGATAAAGCGCGGCCAAATCGTGCACTCGCAGTCATTGATTATTTACGGCGTAACGTTATTGGCGCTTTGCCTTGGCCCGCACGAAGTCCCGATCTTAATCCAATGGACCTTTCTACTTTATCAATCCATCATTTGACGTCATAATCAACTACGTGACGTGTAGAATAACATGATAGTCAAAGATGCCATTATGAAATCATGAATGACGTAGATAAGTACGTCACGAACGCATATTTGAAGACGGACTACGCGTTGTTGTACGAATTGTATGTCTTTACTATTTAATAAATAGTCATAGGCATCAACAGCGCCCAGTAAAATTATTACAAAATATTCAACAACTTACCTGTATAGTTTTCATGAAATTGATAGTCAGGTCATTCGGGGATCGATCAACCCAAATACGGCGAAGTGTGGGTGGAACTTAGCTAGAGGTGGGCGGGATATAACTAAAAGTGGAAGGATGCATTGAGCAGCTGTCGGGATGTCTTGGTCGTAAAGTAAGAGCTCGAGATCCTCCCGTGCAAACACTAGCAGAGTTGGCGCTGACACTCTGAGAGTGTTCTCAGAGAATCACCATGTTACAAATCAGGCGTTTGATCATTAGTATGCGAAGGCGTGTCCACAATGTCATTCGTGCGAGATGTGGCTACAGTCGGTACTAATGGGAGATTGTGAACTTAAAATGCATATAATGGCATGACATTCTGAGTTTATTTCAGTATAATTACGGTGTAAGTTCTCAGTGACCACTCATACTTATCTGACTTGTAATTTCCTCTCTTACGACTTTATCAATGACCACGCAAATAAAATACACATTTCTCATAAAATGAACTGTTTAAGGTCCTAAGACAATAGAACACTGTGTAGAACATCGATTTGTCTCAGAACTTTTTGCAGTGTAGGCGTATTTTGCAGTGTAGGCGTATTTTGCAGTATAGGCGTATTTTGCGGTGTAGGCGTAGCATTAGTACGGCGCATTTACGTCTTTCAATAAAGTAAATCTTCGAAAATATGGTTAGTAACTTAGAGTATGTCGGGGCGAGCTGGAAATTTGCCCCACACCCTCACCACAACATTAACACTACCTAGCCGAGATGGGGGATGACGTCACTCCCACCTGACAGAATTTTAAACATACCTGCTCTTAGAAGAGATTTCCAGAGGGAAATAGCACAATGCGGAACTTCAAATACGTCATTTGAATTTTATTTCTAGAAATGTTATAAAATATCAAGGAATCAGTCATAATGGACCTTTCCATTTTTAGTTATGCCCCGCCCATCACTAGCTAAGCTCCACCCACACCTCGCCGTGTTGGGATTGATCGATCCCCAAATGCCCTAGCTATCAATTTCCTGAAAACTATACAGGAAAGCTGTTGAATATTTTGTAACTAATTTGACAGGGTGCTATTGCTGCCTATGGCAGCAGCAGCGCCCAGTCAAATTAGTTTCAAAATATTCAACAGAATATTTATTAAATAGTAAAAGCAAACAATTTGTACAACACCGCATAGATCGTCTTCAAATATGCGTTCGTGACGTTTTTATCGACGTCATTCATTATGATGTCATTGTACATATCACACAATTCATTATGACGTCAAGTGATGGGTGGGTACTCTGGCAAGGTCAATTATGTGACGGAGGGGGGGGGGAGGGGAGGTTAACACTTACATCACCATTGTTATGCCCATGACCCACGCTCATTTCTCAATAAATCTTTGGCACGGGTTTCTGTCATTAGTAGTACATGTACTGAACTAGTGGTACCTGTATTTCTGGAGGCAGATTCGGATTTTTATGAAATTATCGACTTATATATGATGCTGCATCTTTATTCATTGTGACGCACAGCAAAGCAAACAGAAGTTCTACATGCAGCCAATCAG
Source organism: Chaetoderma sp. LZ-2023a (assembly GCA_034401795.1). Classification (NCBI taxonomy): domain Eukaryota; kingdom Metazoa; phylum Mollusca; class Caudofoveata; order Chaetodermatida; family Chaetodermatidae; genus Chaetoderma; species Chaetoderma sp. LZ-2023a. Next base: position 3,921 of record JAVVLW010000785.1, read on the forward strand.
TATCACAATGGCAAATGAGGTAATTACAGACCACAAGCCATAACTCAATTGCCATTAAGCAGCGATTAACACATTAGCAACATAATTTACTACATAAAGAATTGTGTATTTCTAAAACTCTAAAGAGTCGATATGCAAACTCTAATGTTTGTTGTTGTAGCATGGGAACTGTATTCTGAGAGAGAGAGAGAGAGAGAGAGAGAGAGAGAGAGAGAGAGAGAGAGAGAGAGAGAGAGAGATCCCCACAATGTAGATCTTCATTCTCCTACTTCTTTGTCCCCACAATGTACATCTCCATTCTCTCACTTCTTTGTCCCCGCAATGTACATCATCATTCTCTCACCTCTTTGCCTAAGGTTGGGCTTAGGTGTGGATGGCTCATGGAAAATTATTACATTGGGCCAAAGTTGTATTGACGTTGGCTGTTTGAAAGTCAGTTAGTTATGTTGTCCCAACGTTGTATCTTCGTGTGAAAAACTGCGTGATATGTTCGGCCAACATAATACGAATGAGCAAAACTAGGTTGGGCCAACGAATAAATAAACATTGACCAAATGTGCCAACATAGCATTGTTTGCAGGGACACTTTAAATTTCCTATTTCTTTCATATGAGAGGTTTCGGCGGGAAAACAATCCAAGATGGCTGCCAAGCCATTTATCCGACAGTTTCAAAGGTGGCAGGCTTGAAATTAGCATACCCCGCAAACGTGAGTGACTGATGATGTACATTACGGGGACTAGCATGTGAGAGAATGATTCGGGATACTGTGTGTGTGGGGGGCAATGAAGTGAGCGAATGAAGATGGACATTGTGGGGACAAAGAAGTGGGCGTGGTGTTGTGCAGTGTGGGTACAAAGAGAGAGAGAGAGAGAGAGAGAGAGGAGAGAGAGGGGGGGGGGGAGAGAGAGTGAGTGAGAGAGAGTTCCAGTCCACACACTGACCGAGGACAAAGGAGAGTATCCCACAAACTGCTCTCACTTTTCTTTGGTAATTATAATATATAATATTTTATGTAGAGATTAGCTTAAATATACAGACAGAGATCATATTCACCCATGCGAATGAATATGGCACTGTTGGATCTGTTAGTCCCCACAGGCCCGGAAAGAAAATGATGTCCCGACAATAACGGTAAAACCGTCCAGAGAGAGGGAGAGAGAGAGAGAGAGAGAGAGAGAGAGAGAGAGAGAGAGAGAGAAAAGAGAGAGAGAGAGAGAGAGAGAGGGAGAGGGAGAGAGAGAGAGAGAGAGAGAGAGAGAGAGATATGTTGCGATATGCGATAATGTATTATATCTTAATAGGTTTAGAGGAGAAGGTAGAGTCAAATCTCCCAGTAAAGAACATGCTTGCTATTAAAACTTCCAATTTCAATTGAAAACGCGGCATCATCAAAATTTGTCGAGTATTTCAAACACAGACCTGTTCCACATTTCTTTAAGGGTTCCACATACATGTCCCGTAGATATACTAGAGATTTTCCGGTAGAAAAGAAGATATAGGCTACATTACACTTCTGACACGCGCTCAAACAGCCACTGAAGTTGTGTTATAATCCAGTCAAATACAGTCTTATATTCTGTTTCAAACTCTTTTTCTGGGGTCACATTTTCAGCCATTTTAAGGACATATGCCTAATCTTTCGACTCCTTTTTTCAGTAAAACATGGGTCGATGCCAAGTTGCTTCACTGGTTCAATTATTCTGCTTACACATTTATTGCGTATTTCTGTAATCGATGTCACTAAACTCTTCAAGAATTTCGCAGCATCATCGATTGACAGGTTTTTATTGTACAAGTTAATGTTGACTCGATCAATATGTGGAACTTAGTATGTTGTCCTGGCATGTCATATTGACTTCATTATTGTACCCTTGTCCTCTGTAATCTGCTATCTGTAACCTAGCTTTTGCCAGTTTCTCCAATCTTTGTAGCCACATCGTGACCTGATTTTTGCATGACTTACAAGAAAATCTACAAAACCTTTTTTATTTGAGCATTGTCAATATTTTGTATTTGAGGAGATAAATAACTTAGTACTTTTTCTTTTGATGGCCGCAAAAATGGCGAAGAGCCTGTTCATTTCTATTGCAAAGGACTATTCCGCACATAGGACTTTTCTATGATATCCGATGTAACTCTAAAGGCTGGATGATTTTTTAAGCACAAAACATGATAGTATCCATCACAACCTTTATAATTTGAATTATTTGTCTGTTTCCATTCAATATGGCGTTTTGACATCAATAGGTTTCCAATAATGCAAACGTTGTTCTAAGTCATTCCACATAGAACAGCATTGCCCGAGTTGTACACAATTTTGACTGGAATTCTTGGGTTAACATGCTTCCAGCTACAGAACCACGTTGGCGGTCCCGACAGCCTGAAGTAGCGGCCACCTTCTATGAACTGTTTCTCCATTAGAATTAGTCTTACAGAACCATTCTAGATTAAAGTGTAAACGAATTTCTGTCATGGGAAATGAAGTATCGTTAACTATGTTGGCCCTTGGGCAACCAAATAGCATTTTATTTTATCTGTAATTGGTGGTCATAACTGTGGTGTGATTAAATATGTGACACGGTTTGAAGGGCTTTGAGATTCAACTTCCTATTCAGGACTTTTGCTATTACTATTATTTCTTCAACCCTTTCAGCATAATCTGTGCATTTTCTCCACGTCAAGTGCCAGCCATATGGGAATGAGATATCAGGGATCCCTGTAGGAAACTTGGAGTTATCCAGGGAGCGAAGAAATAACACATATCAGTTCTAAATGACACTTTTGGATGTCCTTGGAAATTTGAAGCCATGTGCATGTACACTGTTTGGACTGCCATTCGATCTTCAAGCTCTAGTTCGACACTTCAGCCTGCAAGGCACAAATAATGGGTGTTGCTGTGGGCCTGAGATGGTGCCCCCGTCGGTTGGCGTCCTAGCCGACCGGCCTTCTTGCCACCTCCTCACTACGGGCCTGACTTAGAGCGCATGAGTGGATCCGCACAAAACTCGAATAAACTGATGTGTGAACATTCTATCAAAATCCGATCTGTTGCTGAAGTAACTAACGTCATAATCAAATACCCTACACGTTAACTGACATCACAATCGTAATGACGTAGCTCCCCCTCGAAATTCCAAAAGTACGTCACAAAATTGTAGCCTACGAATTATATCTTTGATGAATTTATAATTTAATAAGCATTGTGTTGAATATTTTGAAACTTATTTTACTGTGGGCTGTTGCCGAAATAAGCAGCAACAATCTCCTCTCAAATTACTTTCCCAGCTTACCTGTGTATATATATAGTAACGTCCTCGTAACGACCTCTAACGTCCATATGCAGAACATTCACCTAATACCCGATGCAACAACTTTAATTTAACTCACACAATTTAAATTTCAATGTTACTATATATATATATATATATATATATATATATATATATATATATATATATATATATATATATATATATATATATATATAGTAACATTGAAATTTAAATTGTGTGAGTTAAATTAAAGTTGTTGCATCGGGTATTAGGTGAATGTTCTGCATATGGACGTTAGAGGTCGTTACGAGGACGTGTGGCGTTTGGCTTCCACCCGACAGATGGATCTTCTTAGTGATTATGAGGGGTATGAACCACTCACATTGGGAGACCATTAATGGAAGCAGAGGGCGGGAAACATGATTACTTCAGAATGTATAGGATAGGTAGGCTTTGAGTATGTCTATGCGGACATTTTACCTATATTAGTATGGGAGATAGGGTACATTGATCCACTGGATTGGTTGAGCTTTATAATTATGGCTGTAGAGGCTATATGTTGTCATAATAGTAGCACTGTGTCCTGTGCACATTTGAACTAGCGGACATTATCAGGTGGATAGAGTGGGGGTACATTGAGCCAGTGATCTCGGGGCACATTCTGCATGTGGCTCAATGTGGCCCATACGATATTCATACATAGACAATTATATCAAGCTTTCTTATATCTGACGAATGAATACCTAACATTTATAGCAAAGCATTTGATTTCGGTACATAGCAATAATGTAATATAGTTTCATATTGACAAATGATTAGAGTGTCTCTATATCTTTTTTAAAAAGGCTGTATGTCTATGCATATTTACTACTTGGACGGAAGGAGGGGATGATCACATGCGCAATCATATCAAGCCTCGGTTTGACGACATTTTCTGCTGGAGCATGGTATAGGAGACTCCAGGATTGACGATGTGAATCAGGTAAACACATTTTTGTACTAGTGACTACCGTAATTTAAAATTAAGCCACATTCGGAATTGTGCTATTTTAACTCTGGGAGCCATGCATCAAAGTCTTTATAAGATGTATGGCTCAAAATTCACCCAAATTATTATCATTGAATGGAAGTATAATTTTATGAACGTTTTTCATAATATGAAGGTGTGTTCTGCTGAAAATTTGCAAAAATCTTGAATTTTTCTTTGAACAATTTGCTCATCTCGTAGTGGGTGGACGACTTCCGACAACTTTGTCGCATGGATGAACCACTTTATAAAACATTCAAAGTGCTCTCAAGATAACGCTGTAGTTGTACTTCTAGATAACCATGATAGTCACATTTCAATCAAGTTATTGAACCTTGCGAAAGACAATGGTGTTATGTTACTTACATTTCTATGACACAGTAATGATAAACTTCAACCATGAGACTGCTATGGACCATTCAACCGATAGATAATATACCGCGGAATGAGATACGTGAATGATTAATAATCCTGGCATCCTATTTCTAACATATGGAATTGTAGAGATAGTAGGAGTGGTATATCCATTGACATTTACACCCACGAAATTCACTCAGGGTTTACTGCATCTGTGGTCATACCATTCAATCGTAATGTGTTAGGAGAAGACGAAAAATGCACACATGGATTCTACCTGACGCTCCTGATAACACAGCAATAGAGGACACAATCACTGCCCATAGTGTAGAAAGACAAAAAGCGAAGGGCAAATCTTTCGACCCAGAGGACAGTGGATTGAGTTCATACAGTGCAAAGATTGGTCTCATAATGAGTGTACCGCAAGAGATACACCGTATCTTCTATGTGATTGATATTGACTGATTACTTGGTTAGTTGCGTGTTGATGGTTTTTTCTTTTAATTGTTTATTTGTGCGTTGTCAAAAAGGTTTAATGGTCACATTTTATCGTTTGATTCTTGGTCAACATTGATTAAAAGAATGTTTGGTATAGCTCGTTTGATAGAATTGTATACTAGTAAGGCAGGTATTTTGGGATATTATGGTGGGGACACTACTAACTACACCATTATTGTTTTGACCGCCGATACCAGTTTCCAGTATCGTTAATTTGATAAATTTTGTTAAATAGCCCTATAGCGAGTTTTGTAACCAGTATTGTCATCTAAAAATAGCATTCCAACGAGTCTGTATATTCCGGGGAGCATTGATGAAAATATTTTTCGCAATCACGATTTTTGTCAAGAGCAACTATAATTATGAGCTAGGACATGATGAGCTAAGCAATTTGGATAGGGGAAAAGAACATTTTCTGCCCGAATGAATGAATGAATGAATGAATGAATGAATGAATGAAAATGAATGAATGAATGAATGAATGAATGAAAATGAATGAAAATGAATGAATGAATCAATGTGAGGGATACGCAAAGCGCATAATTGGCAGCCACTGGTTAATCTCCTTATAAACCTAGATAGGCCAGCTGTGAGCATGAGTCAACAATACCCATCACCTGTATTGTCTGTATGGACAATATTAGTGATGAGTATTGTCAAATTAACTACAGAAACCACAAGTACAATAGCTGACAACATTGATGCTAGCAACAATTCTCGTAACCAGTATTGTCCACGTAACCAATACATTCATAAGAATTGTTGGCGCAGAAAATACGTCTGGTGACAGTATTGCTGATGTCATCAACAACGACGACGACGACGACGACGACGACGATAACGACGACAGCAGCGGCATTAACAGCAACAACAGCAGCATACTACTACTACTACTACTACTACTACTACTACTACTACTACTACTACTACTACTACTACTTACTGAGTCTTCAGTTCAGCTGAGCCATCTGTCAGCTGAGAAACAACGATATTCTCTGTCCCAACACGCGCGCTCGAGCTCCAAATCCACGTGTCTGTAACAATGACGGTATCTTTTACTATTTCTTGACAGATTAAAAGCAAACCGGGTTTTAAATGTTCACATATGCAATTTATAGCTGCATGAAACTGATCTATATTTGGTAGCAAATATCATGGCGATGGCCTTTGGACATGTTAGCCACTGTTAACAAATAATTCATTGTTCGTAGAAATTATCATCGCCATCCTATTTGCAGTGGTTGACCTCTACCGTCGTACAACCCACGGAAGAATTAGATCAGCTTGACATAATTGATGGAGAAAATATTTATCAAAATACTTTCAGTTGAGCCAATGTCAAAATAATAGGCCACTGTGTTTGCCATGGTGAATGAAGAATACTTTTTAAAATAAGTAATAGGCCTATACTTACTTGTGCTGATTAATGTATATATAGACATAACCAGCACAATAGAGAGATTAGTAGCTATGCCCCACCCATTGGAAGCTAAGCTCCGCCCACTTTAAGCAATGTATATACTTTGAATCCTGAATTCCAAGAATCCAAATTGCAAGGCAATTCTACGGGTAAGCTGTTGAATATTCCGAAACTAATTTCACTGGATGCTTTTGCTGCCTATGACAACAACAATGCCCTGTCAAATTAGTTTCAAAATATTAAACAAAATGTTTTTGATATTGTAAATTGGCCAAAGACAAACAATTCGTACACTTGGCGGATATTCCCAATTTCATGACGGAAAGCTTAACGCCATTTTGGTTGTGACGTCAACTAATGTCAGATACTTGAGTGACAGATGAGATGCCTCTATTGTTCTCAGCTAATGCTTCAGATTTTACTATATAAATGCCAACCTGTTCTTGTGATAAATGCAGTAACATTCTTTGCTTGCTAAAATCATGTTAGCGAAATGCATGGACAATTGTAAATTATATACGTTTTACAGATAAAGTGCTTTACGAGTGCATGATACTATGAAACCTTTCTTTTACTTTATGCTTTGTGCGAATTCAAAGTACATGTGTATGTGGACATGACCTCTATACGATGCGAGCGTTAATTCTAATAATTAGTTTTATTGTTCTAACATGCTGTTATCGCTCAGTGCAGCTGCAGGCCTATATTAGCATATCATTGTCTAAGTGACAGCTGGAAGCAATGTGATGCTGCTAATATCACATGGGGATATCAGGAATTATGTTCTCCTCGCGCAAGTGATACCAAGAACAACTGTATAAAGTAATACTAGTTTCATTGTAATGATATTGATGGTATGTATGATTACTGTATTCCGCGGCTGTAGTAGTAGAAACATCCTACAGCTGCAATCAGTCCGTCTTCGCTTTTGCCCACTGTGTCCTGTCCTCAGCCGAAATCCTTAGCTTCCTCAGGTCCATTCTTGACTGTAGTGTACCGAGTTGGTATTGGGGTATCAATACATGGCGCTTTAGTTTGCATTACTTTTGTAACTGCTGTAATTTTATATAACCATCTGAATTGTTGTCATCTTCTTGTCAAACTAATAATCATACCCGTCTCCTGATTAGGACCTATATTATTGTGCTATCATTTATAAGTCCAGCAACCAGTAAACCAGTCAATGGAAAAAAAACCCGGATTTCCTATGATATTTTAGCAGATCTAAATCTGCATATAATCTATGATAAGTGACATTTATCAATCATCAGTAAACACAACCCGGTCTACAGACTGGTTCTAGAAAAATCTTAATGTCTTGTTGATTTATGTGAGGGGGTGAGGGAAGGGGTGTGTGGGTGGGGTGGTTGGAGATAAAGGAATGGGGGAGGCAGAGGGCTGGAGGGTGGGAGGGAGGGAGGGAGGGAGGGAGAGCGAGATTGTCGCAGATGATATAAAGTCGCTACATTACTAGTAGACAATGTATGTTCAGTAAGTGCATATTTCTTACAAATGCATGCAAAACACCACCTTTCCAATCTCTCCCTATTTGGTGAGCAGCCAGCAGCAGCAGCAGCAGCAGCAGTAGCAGCAGTAGCAGTAGCAGTAGCAGTAGCAGCTGTAGCAGCAACATGATCAACAGGGTCAACAGCAGCAGCAGCAGCAGCAACAACAACAACAACAACAACAACAACAACAACAACAACAGCAGCAGCAGCAGCATCAACAACAACAACAACAACAACAACAGCAGCACCAACAACATGGTCAACAAGGTCAGCAGCAGCAACAGCAGCAGCAGCAGCAGCAGCAGCAGCAGCAGCGGTAGTAGTAGTAGTAGTAGTAGTAGTAGTAGTAGTAGTAGTAGTAGTAGTAGTAGCAGTAGGAGCAGCATCAACAGCAGTAGCAGAAGCAGCAGCAGGAACATGGCCAGCAGTAGCGGCGGCGGCAGTAGTAGTAGTAGTAGTAGTAGTAGTAGTAGTAGTAGTAGTAGTAGTAGTAGTAGTAGTAGTAGTAGTAGTAGTAGTAGTAGTAGTAGCAGCAGCAGCAGAAGCAGCAGCATCAACAGCAGTAGCAGAAGGAGCAGCAGCAGCAGCAGCAGCAGGAACATGGTCAGCAGCAGCAGCAGCAGCAGCAGCAGCAGCAGCAGCAGCAGCAGCAGCGGCGGCGGCGGTAGTAGTAGTAGTAGTAGTAGTAGTAGTAGTAGTAGTAGTAGTAGTAGCAGTAGCAGCAGCAGCAGCAGCAGAAGCAGCAACAGCAGCAGAATAGCTGAGTAATACAGTACCAAATTGGGTTGATACTACTAATATAAGGCTTTATTGTTACAAATGACGTGATCTAAGCTCATCTGATCTCAGTAGGACAACAATTGAATATATGCACTGATGTAAGCCACTCACACGAATAAGGAGAGTCGTGAACAAATCCTTTCCTCTTTCTTTCTCCGCATGGTCCATCACAGTCAAATATAGATATCGAATTGGCACGTAAGAATGTATCACCTTATGATGTTAAATTCTGCAATATGATCTTTTCGCCAAGAACAAAAGCAGATTGCTGGGCTGCTTGGCACGTGCCAGTGTGCCAGTTACGCAGATGTTGTGGGAGCACGAGCCACCTAGGAAACAGTAATTGGATTGACAGGGAATCGAACGCACAACCGACGAAAGTGTCAAGCATCATAGCCCACAAACGCTTCCATCACACCAATTCAATTCAATTCCATTATTTATTGGCACAATTCTAGATACAAAGATATAGCCAGACATGCAGTGACAGTATACATAATGTACATTACGAGACAATAGAAATAATGGATATAATTATATTTAAAGCAATGGATTAATATATATATATATATAAATATTTATATATATATATATATATATATATATATATATATATATATATATATATATATATATATATATATATATATATATATATATATATATATATAAAACTATGTACATAGCACAGAACAGTATGTATGCTTCAGCCATCGCCTGGACAGACAGAATGGGTGGAATACTGAGTTGACAAATTATGATAATCCAGCATATATACCCAGATAACGCAGGTCACTAGGACATTACCAGGCCATATTGACCGTGTAATAGCCCAGAATCGGCGCCATCCGGCTACACATGCATAGAGTAGAGATCCGAGCGGATCTTAAAAAGTTAAGAAGTTAAAAAGTTATCCGCTACCCATTGTGAGTGTACGTATGATTGTGACGTTAGAGGCATTATGACGTGATTAATAATGGGTTTGTAGATAACTTTTCTGGTAGTGGACGATGGATTTGCCCTTTAGCGCCTAAATTTATTCCAGAAAATTTAAGTATTTGATTTTTGAATGTCCGTTTGCAGGCCAAGAGAAGATTACTTTCTAAAAGTTACCACTGGAATGACTGACATTTGTAGCACCTTAACTTAGAGCCAGAATTAGAGGTCACCGAGGTATTTCTATTGATGTAGTCGTGCCAATTGTTGGCATAATTCAATCTAACAGATTTGCTCAGGATGGAAACCGGTTTTTTAATTTTCTTGGCACCATGGTTATCCCAAACACCAGCACAATCAAACTTATGCCACAAGTCTTTCATGTAGGTAGCCCAGTTACTGGTTTTATCATGCAAAGTGTGACAGGAAAGGTATGCTTGATAAACAAGGGACGATGCTGGTTTCTCAAGGATTCTAAGCCAATATGTGGCCGATTGAGACAACATACTGACCAGTAAAGGATACTGACCCAACTCCCCTCTTACCGCTGCATTTGTGGACTTCCTATTGGCCCCAAGAAGGTATTTGTAAAAATTCATTACAACCTTTTCACCTGGGACTTTCTCACTAAGGCTAATCAGATTATGTGCGTTCAGTCCCTTTAAGTGCGTTCAGTCCCTTTAAGTAGAATGGGGCCCAAACCTCACTACAGTAGCTAATGATTGGGATGATCAGTGAACGGAACAGTCTAAAGGCAATTAAGATGTTTTCCCGTACGTTAAGCGCCTTGAGTTTAAAGAGTGCTTTTATGGCCTGATCTTTGAGCCTCTCACATGCGCTGTTAAATATACCAGACGGGGTAAAAACAATGCCTAAGTAACAGTAGGATTGCACAATTTCAACGCTGGATGATTTGAAAGTGAATGTGAATCTTTTAATGACCTTACCACCCTTGTTAAAGATGGTAATTTTTGTTTTTGATAAGTTAACGGTCAGGTTCCATTTGTCACAATAATCACCTAATTGGTTTAGTGCTCGTTGTAGTCCATGAGGATTATGCGACACAATGGCCAGATCATCAGCAAACATCAAGCAACTTATGGAAGTATTGCATAAGTAGACAGGGTCGCATTCCTTGTCAAAAGATGGCCGGAAGGTCACTGATGAAAATATTGAATAACAAAGGACTCAGAACACAGCCCTGTTTAACACCTACACTCGAAGAAATGTAATTACTATGTCCATTCTCAAGTTTCACAGCATATTGAACACTAGAATACATATTCTGAATTATATTTAGAAAATTACCACTTATTTCTGATTGAAGAAGCTTAAAAATTAAGGCTCTTCTGGAAACTGTGTCAAAGGCCGATTTGAAATCAACAAAACAACAGAAAACATATTGTTTTGAAATCAAGTTGACGTATTTGTCAATGATTGATTTCAAAGTCAATATATGATCTGCCGTTTGTGAATTGACCCTGTAGCCAATTTGGCATTGCGGGACAAGGTTGTTGATATCAGAAAATTTCACAAGCCTATGATGTAACACACAGCAGAAAAGTTTGCAGAGATTACTTCCAATTGCAATACCCCTATAGTTCTCAGGTGCAAATATGTCACCTTTTTATGGATAGGGTTTAAAAGGTTGCATCGCCAGGTGTCCGGAAATTCACCAGACAGGAGGATCTGGTTAAATAGCTTCCGCGGGATTGGAAGAAAATAGTTGTGGCCTGCCTTTAGCATCTCATTGAGGATCAAGTCTAAACCACATGCTTTGCCATTTTTTAGCTTTGTGATACAGTGTGAAATTTCGTCAGTGGTTATAGCAAAATTTAGCTCATTAAAGATCTTGTTTTTGTTCGCTGAAATGAAGCCATCCATAATATTATCAAAATTGTTATCTGTTTTTTGTGGAGCTTCATTTAGCAGTTTATTGAAATGTGCTACCCAATCTGAACAGGGGATTGGGTTGTTTTTAGTTTTTGTGTCAAAATCTCTCAGGTTGTCGAAAAGTTTCCAAAAGGTTTTAGGGTTTCTGGTATGGATTGATTCCATTTGATTCAGAATTTGTTGTTTGTAAAGAGTTTTCTTATTTGAGATCAACTTCTTGAGTCTTTTCCTTTTCCGTCGGAAATCACTCAAGATAGATTGATCAAATGGATGATTCCTGAGTTTGCGTGATAACTGCTTAAGTTCCTTGTTGACTACTCTACAGTCATCATCATACCATTTCTTTTTGGTTTTTGGTTTTTGGTATGTTTTTGGTTGTTGATGGCTTGTCTAATGCCCGCTATTTTTGCCGCACCAATAATAACATCGGTAACTGACTGAGCTAGCTCATTGCTGTTATCCATGCCATGACCAGTTAATACAGCACAAATTTTAGATTTGGTTTCAGGCTTAACGAGAGCTTGCATATACATAACCTCATCGAGTTTGCCCCATCTAAATTTGGGGATAGGTGGGTTAGGACAATCATGGTTTGCACGCATGTACTCGTATTGTCCAGTTCTTAAGACAGCTGATAGCATACAATGGATAGAGAAATTTGTAATAGTATGTACAAAAAAGCATTCAACATTATTTTAAAAGTTTGTAGAAGTTAACATATAGTCTATTAGGCTTGGATTACCACGGTAACTAAAACATGTACAGTGGCCAAAGTAATCACCCAAGCTTCTCCCGTTCAGTATATGCACATTGGCAGATTTACATAGTAATAATAGCTCTCCATGTTTGTCTAGTTTGTGGGCATCTTGATTATTTCGCGGGAGAACAGTGTCGCAGACATAATCTGGTTGGGTGTCTGCAATTGGAGTGTTTTGATCGAGACAAAAATCTTGATCGCAGGCAGTGCGAGCATTGAAATTGCCACAAATGAAACAATTTCCTAATTTGGAATAGTGGGCGATATCAGTTTCAAGTAGGCCAAAGATGTCATCACCGCTATCAGCAAATTTTGATCCTGATGGGCTCATATAAACAATGGCAATGTATAAATTTTGTTTCATGCCAAAAAAGGAATTGGATAATTGCAGCCAGAGAATGTCACTGTTTTTAATAGGCATAAATTTAATGCCGGCACAAATTGCTTTCTTGATACAAACAGCGATTCCGCCAAAATGCCTTTTAGAGTTTGCTGATTTAGGCCGTATGTTGGATTTAATTAGGTAATCTGGCAATGATGCATGTAGTAAAGGAATGTCAGAGTTACTACAATGCGTTTCTGCCAACCCTATTATGTCGTATGACTTTATCATATCCAAAAGGTGAGGGTCATCTAGCTTTGATGATCTTTGGCCACTGCTTCTAGTGAAAACACCGTCAATGTTCCAAAAAGCGAGAGACACACGGTCCTTCTTGGACATATTGATGCTTATATATATATATATATATATATATAACGAGCAAAATAAGCAAATTAAATTGTGACAAATAATCAGGTTATGTACAGGGACATATTTTACCCGGATATTGGGACTCAGTGGTCAGAACGGGCCGACGCTAGGATGATATCATTACAGCATCGGCCAGTCACCGGATCAGTAATCAACATCGTTCCGGGACGTTTTCAACCATATAAGTCAAATAGAGCAGATTCTCAATGATACTAGGAGTATTCAATTACAAGCAGGTCAATCATGCTAGTCTGGTAGGTTGATGCTGTTTGTCAGGGTTGCTAAGGCCGACCAAGCAATACTGTTTCCTTCATCATGTGATGGGTATCACTAGTACCAAACACATAATAAAGGCAAGAGCAGCCCCATAGTCAGCCCCAACAACCCTGACCATATGGTTACCTTTTGATTATAGAGCTGATGGATCTACCGCTGAAAGTACATTTACTGGAGTGATTTACTGGAGTGGAAATTCTCACCTCCTGACCAATAAAGGTGCACATACACAGGAAAATGCTCGAAAATAACCCCATCTAAGCCGCTTATTTTCAGAGGCCAAAACCGCATGTCCATGTGCAAGGAAACAAACTAAATCCTAACACGTCACGACTCCCTCACGCATCAATCAATACAACCTCCTATGTTGCCAAACCGAATCAGAGGCTTGTGCCTCTAATTCAATTCTACAAACCAATAAAATGCATTAACCAATACGAATGAAATCGCCACCAGTCAAAACCCAATCCGATTCATCACACATAGACCCACAATCCAAGCCTCTAAACGTACACGACCTAAATACTTTCACCCTCACGCACCCCAGTGTACATGTGCACCTCCAAGTGGTGACAATTTGGATTCAGCAAAAAGGATTATTATATAATATGAGTACACACGCACGCATATACACTGCCCAGCTATGCATTATATTTGTTAACAAATAAATAAATAAATAAATAAGTAAATAAATAAATATAATATAATAATTGCTATAATAATAATAATAATAATAATAATAATAATAATAATAATAATAATAATAATAATAATAATAATAATAATGATAATAATAATAGCTAAAATGATGATTGCAATAATAATAATAATAATAATAATAATAATAATAATAATAGTAATAATAATAATGATAATAATAGCTATAATGATAATTGCAATAATAATAAAAGGCTTAACCCTTTCCTGACAAATCCGACCAAAACATTTGTCCTGTGGGTTGACCATTTACTGGCCAAGAGAACAATAATTCTTGATACTTCACCACAGGAATGACCGGAGTCAGTCATTCCAGCAGTGAAATAAAAAACCCAACAACCAATAGACTCCTCTCGGCCTGCAAATGGACATTTAGTTGGCAAATATTCAAATTTCATGGGGGGAAAAGGGTTAATGGATATTGTGTTTTAATGCATAATCGTGCTAGCCGAAGACATGCTTTCATTGATTCCATGATCATCAAGTATAGGATTACTTGTATAAATAGTGAGCCAACCCCTGTGATGCGGAGTCGAAATGTCTTTACGTTAATTTAAAAGAAGTGAAAGGCGAGATGGCTGTGCATATGGTGAATGGTGAGATTACTGTAATAGAATCAACCCTATCTATCTAAATCAAAAATAGTCAATTCAGACATTTCAGCACAACACACACACAAGGGTTAAATTTAACCACTTATATACAAATTCACTTTTTCTTGGAATGGTAAGCATGGATTAGACCTCTGAACAGGGAGGTTAATCCAAGATCGCTACTGTCATTAGTTGATGATTGGGTAGGCCTAGAGCTAGTTGTGTGTGGCTTTACGGGCCTAGTATATGTGTGAGACTTTGGAGCATTATTCTGGTGCTGTACGCGTCGTTGGTGGTTCGCACGACTGTCCTGCACATCGTATTCTCCATAAGCTTTTAGACCAAGAATTGGATTGAGTTGAGTCTTGAAGTTTCTTACTAGTTGCGCCAGACCAAATTTAGTTAGGTGGACACCATCACTGCCATACAGGGAGTTGTTCATGGAACGAAGTGAGTCCTCACAGATGATGTTTACACCTAAAGTGTGGAGAAATTCATTGTAGTGCATCGCTTTGTTATTGTAAGCCGCGGATTTGTCATAAGAAGCAAGTCGTCGGGGCAATGCTTCTGAAACACAGATTTCAGCACCTGGAAAATGGTGCTTACACAGGTCGACAAGCTCGGATGTTGCTTCTTGACATGCTTCTACTGAGTCTTGGCTTAGGTTGTTGTCAGCCGCATGCAAAACTACACACTTTGCATTAACAACACTTGTTTTTACATGGTTTTGTGCACCTTTTAGGGTTTTTCGTCTAGGCTTACCACTTGGCACTTTTTGAAGCGGTACATTTTATTGGGGTCAATGTGCTTAATGTGGGAATTCCCTATAATAAACACATCAAGAGCACATGTGTTAGACGGATTGACACTCGAAGTATGTACATTAGCTGGACTGAATTGGTTGCGCCTGTTATCCGATTGGATCGGTGCAACAGTTGGTTGCCTCTTGGGTTTACCTGTTGCAGAAGCATGCCTGTTGATTTCGGGTTTGTTGTTTGGTCTCACTGGGGCGTCCGACTTAGACCAACTGTCATCTAAGTCAAGCACCTCAAATTGATTGCGATGTACAACGTTAGCAGCACTACAATTTGAATATTGCCTAGTGGAAGCGCGAGATGGTGTATCGGATGTGTTTTCGGACATAGCACTTTTAGGCACCATGTCATTCCTGAGTGAGGCGACCTTAGAATGGGCGCTAGATATGCTGTCATGTAGCTGAGCGAATTGTGATGTCGTTCTGTCGTGCCTTTGTCGAGTTTCTTCTAAGGACTTCATATGCAATGCCATTTGGGTGCTATCCTTAACCTGGTCACATTCCAAAGCCTTATTGATACTTCGGAGAGAAAGTATTTCACTTTTTAGTGCTAGCTTGTCATCCTGGAGTGTTTGACAAAGCGATTCACGATCGGAAAGTGACGCTTTTAGTTCTGAAATTGACACTTTCAGATCTGTACAGGATTCGCACTTGTTGACATTCAAGAACTTAACAATGTCAGAGGTGAGCGATGACACCGATGTTTCTCGTAGCTCGATGCGGTTGGATTTTAATATAAGCTGGCTTCGCAGGTCTTGGTTGTCCTTCTTCATATTGCTAAGCTCGTTTGTAGAAACTTCATTCCGTAAACGAGTATTTTCATGTGTGGACTGCACAAGTCTTTCCACTAGCTTGGACTCAATGTCACGAATGGCTGATTGGAAATCTGTCACTGATTTGAGCTGAGTCACTGTCTCGTTTAGAGTGCTTAGTAGGGCATTTTTCGATTCACATTCCCTTTGTTTAGGATGTGAGGAGAAATTGAGGCAGTCTGTATCTCTTCACTGGATACGTTTGGTAGGTTTTCTGTCATGGTGGCTATATGACAGCAGATAGTTTCTACATCAGTACCTACACTGGCATCACTATATAGAGTTGAAGTAGTTTGCGAAGCTATGTCGTATGCTCTCTGGGAGTTTGGAATGATAGATGAGCAGTTCGACGCCAGCCTACATTTAGTGATTTTTTCCATGAAATCGTTTGCTACAGTGACACAGTTACTCCGAGATGTACCGCAGAGCAAATATAGTTGATATGGTGGCAAATTGGAACAAGTATAGTGCAACCACTTGCCGCACTTATCACAGGCTATCATTTCATTGGAGTCTTTGCGTTCACACTGGGAACAGCTTGATATAGTCATAGGATCCTGATCCTGATCGGCGGTGTCAATGATCTGAGGGGAGCATGGACGTACGCCTGATGAGTTATTGTCATCCAAGGTCTGTTGAGAATTTGGTCGAGTTTCTAGAGGGTACTTTGAAGCACCCTTGTTAGCAAGAGCATCAGCTGCTTCGTTGCCTGGATCACCCGAGTGGCCCTTGACGTGGACCCAGTCTACTTCAACTTTCTCACACAATGTAGAAAGGCGTAGCCATAAGTCATGGTTTTTTCGACTGTCAAAATCTGGGCATTTCATCCATTCTACTAAGTGACAACTGATCCCTTGTACAAGATAATCGCTGTCGGACCTAACACAGATGCTGGTAATGTTAGCACTGATAGCCTGCTCTAGAGTAGGGTTGCACGATTATTCACTTTTCATAATCGCGATCATTTAAGAAAAATAATCGCGATCATACGATTAATCATGAACTATATTAACTATGTCAATGCTGCTTAGAGAACGTTATTATGCTACTGCAGATTGTAAGATTATGGGTTAGGCACATGGACAGAATACGCCAGTTGCTGATTGCAAACAAAGGAATGTATCAAGATTTTTCTAGACGGAAAACGGAAGGGACCGTATTTCGTTTAATTGTAGCCTATGCTCTAATAGAAGTCCACCCCCTAACTTTGACATATGAGCTCCAATGATTTCTTAGCAGTTTCAAAACGGCAAAACTCTGTATTAGAAACCCACCCTCTAACTCAGCAGATAATTTGTAAGAATAGCGTGTATAATAATAACAATCGTGTCACAGGGTGTGTCTACTTCAGACCGATCTCTGCCCTGATACATTTCGGCCCCTCTAGAAGTCAATACAGGCCTCGGATTTGTAAATCTCGACCACCTATTAGATTAATACTAATAGTAGGCCACGTATGTTCAAGATATAATAAAGTTTATTCCACACCTTTGTAGTTAAAATGCGCTTAAAACAGTCTTGGCGTGATTAAGTAGCTTCCTTATAAATATATTTTAAGACTAAATTTATGTACCAAACAAGTACGGGAGAAAATGCGCATCAATTTTCTAACGCCGATCAACATTAAATGATCCAAATTGAATTATTACGAACGACAATATAGCCGGCTTCTTAAGTTGGCGAGCCAGCGGCTCTTTTGAGATGGGAGGCGGCGTGTTCTCGCGAGATATTATACACTAACGGGAGTTTATCAAACGGATACCCGTTATTCAGATCAGTATAGTACTCAGTTCCTATCGCGCAATGATAATATATAGAAATTTCCGAGTTCCGAGTACTCGCTCTAAAATAAACTCTTCAATTGGAGGCGAATCACATGATTTGTATTTTTTTTCGCGACGCCATTTTATATCAAATTGTGGATTAATTTTGATGTAATAAACGACCTTTATTAAAGGACACGCAATATTTAGGCGCTCAAATCAAATAATTTCACTTCCCCGGTGATGTTTTGAGGTATACATTAAACATAGACGTAGGCGGTTAGAATTTTTACGTGAGAAAATGCGCTGAATTTCCGTGGTATCAGTTCTAGAACTTTTTTGGGAAACCCGTTAACGCGGGATAAGCGTGTGTGATTACAACAACAATGACAAATAGCAACCAAGTTAACAATCTATTCATCTAAAACTAATCATGAGTCAATACAAACAAATCAGTTATTTATTTATTTAGTTTATTTAATCATTCACACATTCGGCTGATAGCCGGATGTTTGTTTCCATGCTTGATAACGCGAGCGAGTTTCACAAGCGTAAAAGTGTCTTGAAAAAAATTTCAACATGTCGATTATACGATTATTTCATTTTATAATCGTCCACGATCATTTTGAATTATATAATCGCGATTAATCGAATAATCGAAAAATCGTGCAACCCTACAGTCTAGAGCAATGATTGCTGCGTAGAGTTCCGCCCGATTGTTTGTTGGCTGATGATTGTCCTGTGGCAATGGCATGCTACAGTTTCTGGAGTCATTCAGCCCCCAGAAAATGTCATATCCACCCGTAGCACCATAATGGCCATTTTTGTGACAAGCACCATCCACGTTCACTGTGGGGATAGGTTCCATGTTGGACTGAACTGAGTTTCTGGATGATTTGCGCGTTTGTGGTTTGCAGGGAGGTGGTATCGTGATACCATGTTTCTCACAGTAGTTGATTAGGCTTGTGTGGATAGACGGATCATCTCTGGTGCATATGTTAATCGATTCATGATTATAATTCGAAAGGTTCATGAATTCGATGGCCTTGTTGAGTGACTCGAAACTACGGTGTTTGGCTCCGGAGTACCCTTTGACACTTTCCTGGCAGATGTCCCAATGGTCGAATATACCACATGTTGTTCCTTGCACTACTGCATAATATTTACAAGCCACTTTCCTAGGTGATTGTTCATCTGACATTGTGAATTATTAGAATTGTCCCAATTAGATAGTCGTGATAAATAGCTTGTTTACTACGCTAATTATGGCAATTTATGTTAAAACCACAACAAACGCTACCAACACTGTTAACAATTCAAATTTACAAATACTTAAATTTGTGAATAGTAGAAAGGCTCTACTGTTGTCTCAAGCGAGCTTGCATAATATTTTAATTGTCAACGTTCACAAAAATTTCACCAAAAATTGGAAATCCCGGAAACATATAACACAAGACATCGTTATCATATTAGTCATGTTGATACGAAAATTGGTAGATTCACGAAATGTTTTTCGTACATACACATTATATGCACATTTGTTGATAATTATTAAACAAAATTCTTAAGAAGTACGGTCACATTACGCATATTTTGCCGGTTATATATTACTAGAATTGAAACGCATTTGATATGTACGCCATTTTTCTTCTTCTTCACACCAATGCCGCGGCATGCTATTTGGCCTGGCATCTATCGGAGTCATTAACTGTTTTTTCTCAAATTAATTTGATTCATTTCCAAATTCTTTTTACAGGGGTTACTATTTATATTATATGAAGTTACCAGTTAATAGAATTTGATAGTTACCTTTTCCCTTTCTTTTAGAACGACTGTCAATCATTGTGATACCACATAGTGATTTCTTTGGCAACATGCTAACGAGTAAGAAAATACCATACATTATTGTGGCTACCCGTCAACATGTGTTTTACATGGGTCTACATATATTGCGCAGCGTGGTATATACACAATCGTGCCACTACGAAATAGGGTAAGGCCAGCAAATTGTCTGGGCTATGACGACAAAGAACGATACAACAATGCAATGTAGATAACCATTCTTGTGAAGCGTACGCTATAATAACATCTGGAGGCAAATTAAACTGTATTAACACTTTAACCCTCAAATTTATTTAAGAAAATTTCAATTTTCTCATAGAAAATGTCTATTTGCAGACCAAGAGGAGACTATTTTTGAAAATGTACCACTGGAATGACTGGCTCGGTAATTCAAAAAATGGTGTTCTCTTGGTCTGCAAATTGACATTTCTCAAGGGTTAATTATATTTACATAATGATTGAGATAAGCAGCTTTATAGGGGAGATCTGCTCCTTAGTGTGCGAGGTTAAAGGAAAAGGCAACCTCAACACATAATAGGTAATTTGTCATAATTTTGTCTTTCTAATATCGTGTAAATGTTGAACAGTGATCGGCTCCATTGTGTCTCCTCTAACGGGTGTGTGATGTCATTTAAGTGGCAATGCATTACATTCCTTATTATGTAATAATCGTCCTGTTGAATATTTTGAAACTAATTCGACTGGAATTTAACTTAATTTAAGGCAGCAACAACTTCAAGGCAAAATAGTTTCAAAATATTCAACAGCTTACCCGTCTGGTTGCCTTATACCATATTGTCAAGCTAGAGATGGCACCTCTATGACTGTGCGTATATACCTAGGCAGACACGATACTTTTTTCTGATTGGTTGAAAAGTAAATCATGACAGCCTCATAAACTGTATAAACGTACCAACATTTAACTATTAAAGCCTGAATATTTTTCTTTGACGGAATGATAAAAAGATTAAAATTCCATGCATAGTTTATGAGTGGCCTATTAGATCATAGATATCATGAAATGAGATTAGTTATCCCTTAATGCAATCGTATGTGCTTACG
>JAVVLW010000786.1:0-34000 GCA_034401795.1 Chaetoderma sp. LZ-2023a
TTCAGCCTCCACACTGATGATGAACACCGGATGGTGGATGCTATACAGGTGGGGCCACATATTACTTCCGAGGAGGAGATCGGTGCAGCCGTGACTGAGGGCCATGAAGTTGGGCATGCCACTGGTCACACCGAAGGTAGAGAGGAGGGGTTGGCCGCCAGTGACAAGGAGGCCGTTGAGCACATTTTCAATGAAAGAGGGTGCGAGCGGCTGGCAAGAGATGAGGCAGCATTTAGAATATTCCCCGCCAAGAACTACTAGGACTACCTCATCAAAACTGTGCTCAAGGCAGATGCTAAGAAGTCATGGCTGAAGTGGGTATTCTGCAAGAGGTTTCAGAAGAAGAGAGTCATAGCATCTAATCAAAGTTTCAGAAACATTCTCAAGAAGCTCATGAAGTTCCTCAAGCCTCTGACGAAGTTCCTCAAGCTTATGACAACGTTTCCCAAGCTTCTGACGAAGTTCCTCGACCCTGAAAAAGCATCCCTGCCACTATTACTACTGTCGCGGCTCAGCTTCCTGGGCTAACACTTTCGCTTTAGCTTCCTGGCCGGATCCAGCTTGTAGCTGAAGTTTTCTGCTTTCTCCAGAGAAGGCTTGAAGTGGGACAGCTCACCTGTCTCCTTGTTACTGAAGATGAAGAGGTATAGATTTGCGACCTTCTGCACACCTGCGATGACGTCTTGCTTGGTCTCCTTGAGGGCCAGGCTGTCGTATATCGTCTCACGCAGTGCACGACCACTCTTCGACCTAAAGTACAGGAGCCTCGTTGTGCAATGTGCTGGATATCTGGTGATATCCCATGTGGTGTACTTCTGAAAGAGGATAAAGACAGTGATCTTGGTGTGCCGAATGTGTCTGGGGATGTTGCTGAGGTATGTGAGGGTCTTCTGGTCCATCACGGGGTCGTTGATAACTAGAACAAGTGGTTCAGTTAGTCAAGCTGTGAGCAGCTTCTCCATCAGAGCTTGCAGGTTGTGCATCTTGGTGATTGGACCATTGTACCACTGGTCGTTATTGTCGACCGCCTCAGTGGCGGAGTCGGACACCAGGAGACTGAAGATGTTCGGCGAGCAGGGCCCGCAGCAAGATGGGGCAATGATCAGCACCACCTGACCGGCATCATCTGGTCTACTGCTGTATGGCACTGACATGTAGCACGTGGGTGTGAAGCATGGTCAGCAGCTCTTTAGCCCTAGCCTCGTCCATATCTGGAAGACTAAATGCCCCTGAAGGCATGAAGATCGGCATCGAGGCTGGCACAGGGCTCGATCTGACACATATATTTCTCAAGGGTTCACCTTGTTCGGTTTAACCCTCCATGTATAGGATGCTGGTTATACTACTGCTCATACCTGTAGTGGCTGCCTCAAAGACAGCCATGATATTAGATGCCAAGTGGGTCCACTTCCGAGATGAGCCTCCGTACAATCCCTTTCGTGACCATCTGCAGAAAAATTTCTATGACCGATTTCACCCACGTGAGGAAATTGAGTCTGTCCGCCACATCTATGGTGTAGAAAGGTCTGGACGTAGTTGTCTGCAGCCGATGCGGCGCCAAATCCTCTGTGTCACCTGTGAACATACCAGAGTCTGCCATGGTGCAGATGCTAGGCACTTTAGCGTTCTGCCAAGTGAGCATTGCCAAAGCAGCTGGAAGGGCCTGTGGGTCCCTCGTGCTGATGTGACAGTGGTCGTGACTACGTGTTTGTCTGAGCAGCCTCGTCGAGATATTTTTGTTCTAACTCGATAGCGTCACTGTAGACCGACCCCCATGTCATGTAAATACTTCCATAATTCCATTAATGTCATTTCTGTCAGTGGATAGCTTCTTAATTCCTATATTGTTAGTGGATTTCGGGCGAGTACCTCGTTTACTACTATTGCCAGGTATGATATGCCAGAAGCTCTCCAGAACTCAAGCGATTTATTTGCATAGTCGCCCAGGTCATGTAATCCCGCCGTGCACACAGCCTACACCATGCATGTAACTCCATAGTTGTTTGGGGTAACCCATAACACACAACGTTGATCAGATTCGTCTCTGGAAGATTAGACCCTGTAATCTGTGGTTGATCACAGGTGATCGGCATACCATATAGAATGTGGGTCTCTAAATGGGCATTCGCAGCATGTAATGTGTGGTTGCTCACAGGTGATCGGTATACCACTAAAGATATGTCTCTAAATGGGTGTTCGAATGAGCTGCTGCAACGTTATCACGCCTCTGCTCTGACAGCCCACCACCCTCGGCCGGCCCGGGGGTGGGTGGGTGGGTGGACGGACGGACGGACGGACGGACGGACGGACGGACGGACGGACGGACGGACGGACGGACGGACGGACGGACGGACGGACAGACAGACAGACAGACAGACAGACAGACAGACAGACAGACAGACAGACAGACAGACAGACAGACAGACAGCATGGCAGACAGACAGACATACAGACAGGCAGGCAGGCAGGCAGGCAGGCAGGCAGGCAGGCAGGCAGGCAGGCAGGCAGGCAGGCAGGCAGGCAGGCAGGCAGACAGACAGACAGACAGACAGACAACTGACATTCAATCACTAGTGTGCTATGCTATAACACCGCCTAGATAAGACGTTATGTCCTAGTTATTAGCTGCAGACATACTGATAACTGGCATATTACTTCTAACAGATAACAACAGCGAGATAGTGTTTTAAGCGTTAACTATTTTGTGTGCTTAGGCGCATCGCATATTTTCTCGGGACACAATCCCGAGTTAAAATGTGTGGAATGCATGTGCATAATTACTGTATCCCTCTGTTATGACAGCCGCCCCCCCCCCCCTCCTGTAGCCGCCGATCCGTGATCCGCGGCTCCCACCACCATAGATATATCTATTTATTCCAAAGTACTAATTATATATCCCTGGATCTATTTAATCATATGTACAATAATAATTTGCTACTCTACTATTCGTCTTATTTTCACTGCGTTGTTTGCAGGTCCATCTTTGTACATGTTATCAGAGAGTGGAGGTATGGGGGAGTTCCGTATCAGCTTGGTACATTGCCTTGTCTTCAGCTCTCTCATTGTGGCAGTGGATCCCGTAGCTGTAAGTAGTTTGTCCATAGTGAGGATTCTATACACGATCCAAGCAGCAGCAGCAGCAGCAGCAGCAGCAGCTGCAGCAGCAGCAGCAGCAGCAGCAGCAGCAGCAGCAGCAGCAACAACAACAATAACAGAAGCAGCAGTTTTAGTAGTAGTAGTAGTAGTAGTAGTAGTAGTAGTAGTAGTAGTAGTAGGAGTAGTAGTAGTAGTAGTAGTAGTAGTAGTAGTAGTAGTAGTAGTAGTAGTAGTAGTAGTAGTAGTAGTTAATTTTAATTAAACATTCAATCTAAGCCATTTCATAATAATAGTTTGTGAATATATACCCACATATACGAACTCGTGTTTGTACCGGGATACTTATTTAAGTTGGCACGCGAAGCAAATGTTAATGCTATAAACTGATTGTTAATTTTCTACCCTTGTCCACTTCTAATATTTAGAATGCTTTGCTGAGTTCAGTGTAATATCTTGGCGATTACTTTTTTATATACATTATCCAGCTGGGCGTTATTATTTTGTTCCCGGTTGAATGTGTGTCTTAAATACGCCTGCCCGCTGTGTTTATTTCGCAGGCTATGATCGCCTTATCGTTTGTAATTTTAATAGTATGTTGTTGAGCTAATTGCTCAATATTTTCAAAGGAAAATAATGTTTTGAATTTTTAGAATCGTTTGACTTTCATATATTTATTGTCTATTTATACACATGGCTGGTATACTCGTTTGGTCGCTTGATTTATCCTATGTTTAATGTTTTTTTCAGTCAGTATATTTTGGGTACTATGGATCTCCACACGATCCTGTTTTCTGTTAGTGCCTATTTCTTTCAGAGTGCCCTTGCATCACGGACACGACAACATACTAACATAGTACTAAACGTCATTGTCAGATTTTAAGGTGGTTGTCTTCTATTTAGTATTGATGTTTTCTCAGTATAGACAATGCATATAAGGTACTCAATGACATCGGTGATCGAAACCTTCATCCATATTTTCTCAAGCCTTCTCATACCCAATTGAGGTGAAAATGTGTACTTTGGTTTATTTCCGAATCAAGAATTTGCCAGTTATACAGTTTCATTCTAATGCAAACAAAGAATGAAATACACCAACTAACTCATTTACTATGTATGTATTTGACACCAGCTCTAATCATAGGAGAGGCTGTTTTGGGTGATATTTTTTTTAATTTAGCTCCTTTATTGCCAGTTGTCAAGCATGCCATCTTTGGATACACTGCAAGATTGCACACACTGCCTCACCAGGCAGGTGTAATTAAAGACGCGATGTAAAATTTGCTTTCTGCCTTGAATCCTCCTTAATCAGCGCCGCTACGAAAGTCCTGATAGCTTCTGTTTTCAGTGCAACATTGGAGCATGCAGTACAGAGAAAAGTGCACTAAATAGTTTCAGACACCTTTCGAATATTCATTGGCTTTAGTATCTTAAAGGTTGTCAGGCCAATAGTTTTAATAGGGTACCTAGGTTTGTATTCAGTAAGCGCCTCTGAAATAGTCAAAACCATCACATTCTTCTGGACCAAGCCGATATCTGTTTCCGTCAACTTTGTCACGTCTTTCTTACATGGAACTTCACGACTGATTTTTGGAGACAGAAAGAGGTCTACGACATGTTTATGATTTTCTTTACTGAGTCGGTCCCGCCGCTTTTTTCTACGCTGATTCGTCCACCATTCTTTAGTTTTAGTCTGTGCAACTCATTAATTTAGATTTAAATACGTCTTCAAGCCTTTAAGTACACTTCTTTTCCCCAAGTGGGCCTCTGTCAGGGTGGATTTTAGAGCTTTGTAGGCTTGCAGCTGTTCTTTCTTGGCGCCTCCTTTTGGTTTGCTGTCATAGTCGTTTTCTGATGTTTTCTAAAAAGTCCCATCTGTGTTGATTTTGTGGCCTTTCATGACATAATTATGCCACTTTTCGTTAGAATTACCAATGTTCTCGGAGACTTCACAAGCTTAGTAATAACCTTAGCCTTGTTCACGGGATTGGGGGAGGAGATGTTGGGGGTGGGGGGGGGGGGCGGCAGCATGTGCTTCACTTTCTGTCCAGTTCTATATTCTGAGGATGGTGGATGAGAATTCCCGTTCTTCACCAGCCGTTTTTCAGCAGCTGCTGTTTGAGCCACATTATCTGACCTATCACCATTCGCTGTGCTGGCACTGTTGCCACATGGATTAGTTGGCTAAAACTCCCTCAACTTCAGTTTCAACCTCCATATCTGAGAACGAGTCGCAGCCAGCTGTTTCTTCAGTCCAGTTTCCTTCCCTTCTTGTCTCTCCTATTCCTACATGTATCATTTTCCTTTGCCCGTGCTGCTTTGACTACTTTTGATTCCTTTGACTGCTTGACCGTCACATCTTTTCTGGCTTTCACTTTAGCTCTATCTCTACATCTGCATATGTTTATCTTCTATGGTCCTTTCTGTTTCAACTGTCTTTGACATAAGTACTTTCTTCTGTAGTCTTTCTGTCCTTGTCTTTTTCTCTCTTTCTCTTTCACTTGCCTATCACGTTCGGTGCCCTGTGCAATTCTTTTTCTATACTTCCTTGTTATATCTTTTGATTTTTGAGATGTTCTTTAGCACTGTTGCCTTTTTTAATTTCATCACTACTCTCCATGGCACAACAAACATTTCTACGTCTTGACTGTCTATTTATATATATATAATTATTTTATGAAAATTTCAAAAGCGTAGTGTCCGTGACATCTTCATCTCAAGGAATCTTTGGGATATCAGTGATTCACTACCAGCATAGATTTAATTTCTAGCATTTGTGTGAAGCAACCACTTGACTTACATGAATATTGTGGGAGAGTTTGTTGAAATATGAATTTAAAATATTATATTTTACCACCGCATGCGTCCCTATAAATTTTTTACTTTTTGGTTAAATTTGAAATTTGTTATTGTCAGGGCATCAAAACCTGGATCTTTGTTTGGATTTAGCAATGTATGCTTATTTGCACTCTGAATATATTAATATTTAATGGGATTTTATGTGAAACCATGAGTATGTCAGATACCCTAAAAATCTAAAAATATAGGCGTGCCTTCTTCGAGAATGCCATCTTATTGTGTCATCATAATGGATACACTGTTGCACAGACTCTACTTCGGAGACCAGACATATCAGGACCCAGTCTATCTCCGTAGCGGACTGTAAAAGCAACACTGTGGATCGTGTTGATTTTGATACCATCTTAACCTCTGTATCACTAGCTTGATACAGACATTAAAATGGACTTGGTCCATCCAGTGGTTCGTGTAATATCAGCATCTACGCAACGTCAGCAAATTCCTGACTTCATTTTGTGTGCAACAGATTTGACCAGATTTGAATTTTACAACGAATTCAGACGGACTATTTTTCTGTTAACTACTTGTCATACAGACTACTATAGGCTTTATATCATCTCGTTTTACGTGAATTAATATTGTCTGGTATGAAGAGACTAGCGCTCGTGTCATTTTAAGTTTCAATTCTTACTACCACTATATTCTGGTGGAAATCACTATGCCAATGGCTACTCAATACATACGAGATACCTTTCTCGATCTCGTATCGAAAGAGATCTCGCGAGATACTAATAAGACCCGATATGTGTCACGGACACTACAAGCACTCCGTGACAATAGGCAATAAGCTTTTGTTAGTAAATAAGGTCCTATCAAGGTACTACTTATAAATTTAAATGGACTAATATAACATAAACCAAATTAGTATAAATTCATTTATTGTTATTTCTTTCTTGAGATAAAGAATGATATGAAGGTATCATGAACACTACGCGAAATTAGGGGCAAAATGGCATGTCCCATGTATCTGTATCGAATATCTGACTAATTTAATTAATGTTGATTCGCTATCTGGGACTCTTTGTGAGCCATTAGAAATGAGTTATCTGATTTTGATGTTATCATAAAAAGTAATGTAGGCACATCTGTGAACAATTAGAATGTATTATACTATGATTAAATTGCAAAGTTATATCCATCGAGATATAGTAACTTCTGTTTGAAAAACTATAGCGCCATAATTCAATGCATATAATGCCATTTACAGACCAGTATAATGCAGATTGTACAGTTACAACTTTTAGATATGTTGGCCTAGGGCATCTCCTTATATTGTTACTTATAAACAGCACATATTTGTTTTGAGTTTATATGCCTATAACACATGTAAAAATTATATGAACCCCTGATTGTGACTGACCCGATAGCATGTGCTAGCGCCGTAATCACTGGCTATCTTGTGTTCATGCAGGTGCTGGCAATATTCCAAGAGGTTGGCGTAAACAACGTGTTATATTTCTTGGTATTTGGAGAGTCGTTGTTAAATGGTAAGTAATGTTGCCACAGTCTGGCTACTGCTACTGCTAATCTGGTTCACCTGCATACATTCACAGAAACCTGCTTTCTAGTTACGAAGTCAGTCAAATTATTTCACCAATATTATGCATGGTAATATTTAGCCAGTATTTGTTATGCATAGCCTCCACGAAATAAAATAGGATGCACTAATAGAGGGTAGATGATTGACAGCTAAAGCAACATTCAACACTGTATCTATGGTGAAGTCGGCCAAAACCGTCGTCTACAGTGGCCTTGAGGGGTGTTTATTTGCCGGCCAATAGATAACAATTTTCTAGAATTTACCAATGGAATGACTGTCTCGATAATCGATTTTCTTGGCCAAATTGTACCATTAAAGTGCTACACACTATTTACAGGAATATATCCATTCTCTCAAGAATCACAGATAATCTAGCATTAAGCATTAATTCCTTCTACAACCAGAAATCATCTAGAATTTAACAAGTTTACTCCATCAATAACCACAAATCACGTAACATTAAACACTAATTACGGAAATACATCAATTCAAATAAAACAAACATGCGGTAAACACTAACTACATATTGCGTTATGCATTCATTTTATACAGAACTGCAAATTATCTTTAACAAGAGCAACACTCAGCACAGTTCCTCTATGTTTCCCGTATAATCCATACGTAAATATGAGTTTTATTGAGAATAAAATTGATCAATCCAATCATTAACCTCGCTCTGAACCCTACAGTTAAGGGAGAATTGACGCGTTATCACGAAAGACAGGTGGTCTCATAACACTAGTCACAGGTAAAACTAAATTGCATTAACCGATCAACTGTTTTCCATGACCACATGTCCTATGGGACAACTATCTACCTATCTACCTGACTGCCAGCCTGCCTTTCGGCCTGCCTATCTGCCAGCCTGCCGGCCTGCATGATTGACTGACTGTCTGACTGCCTACAAGCCTGTCTGCCTGCCAGCCACCCTGCCTGTTTGTCTGCCGGCCAGCAAGTTGGCGGCTGGCTGGCTGGTGGACTAGCTGTCTGACTGACTGACTGACTAACTGGTTGAGTGGCTAGTTGGCTGGTTCAGTGGCTGGCTGGCTGGCTGGCTGGCTGGTTGGTTGGTTGGTAGGGAGGTAAGTAGGTATTTTTATTTTATTGACGCACTGGCAACGTGCGGATTCAATTTCCATGTGCTAACGTAGCCGACAGTCATACACCCATTAGTTTAATTTGTTGATCACCATCTCCCGGTCGGGGGATCGAACCGCCATTCTGCAACTCCGCATAGCATCAGCAACCAGGCATCTTTCCACTGGACCACCGCACCAAGACAAAAGTCAAGGATTGGCCGACCAGCTTTCACATGTCTGATATATCCTGACACACTGACGATTCATATGGGACTATCTGTGGATGCACCTGCCACAATTCAATCCTAGGCTTTTACGCCTATTGTACTCTGACTCCATCACGGCTCTGGCAGTATATGTATTTTATTTTATTGACGCACTGGCAACGTGCGGCTTCAATTTCCATGTGCTAACTTAGCCGACAGTCATGCACCCGTTAGTTTAATTTGTTGATCACCATCTCCCGGTCGGGGGATCGAACCGCCATTCTGCAACTCCACATAGCATCAGCAACCAGGCATCTTTCCACTGGACCACCGCACCAAGACAAAAGTCAAGGATTGGCCGACCAGCTTTCACATGTCTGATATACTGACACACTGACGTGTAGGTAGGTAGGTAGGTAGGTAGGCTGGTTGGTTGGTTGGATGGTTGGTGGGTGGTTGGCTGGCTGGCTGGTTGGTTGGCTGGCTGGTTGACTGGTTGGCTAGCTGGTTGACTGGCTGGCTGGCTGGTTGTCTGACTGGTTGTCTGACTGGTTGGCTGGCTGGCTAGTTGGTCAGCTGGCTGGCTGGTTGGTTGGTTGATTGCTTGGCTGGCTGGCTGGTTGGTTGGTTAGTAGGTTGGTGGTTGGCTGGCTGGCTAGCTGGCTGGCTGGCTGGCTGGTTGGTTGTCTGGTTGGCTTGCTGGCTGGCTGGTTGGCTGGCTGGTTGACTGGTTGGCTGGCTGGCTAGTTGGCTTGCTGGATTGCTGGCTTGCTGGCTGGTTGGTTGGCTGGCTGGCTGGCTGGCTGGTTGATTGGTTTGTTAACTTGCTGACTGGCTGATTGGTTGGCTGGCTGACTGGCTTGTTGGTTGGCTGGCTTGTTGGTTGGCTGGCTGACTGGCTGGCTGGCTGGCTGGCTGGTTTGTTGGTTTGTTGGTTGGTTGGTTGGTTGGTTGGTTGGTTGGTTGGTTGGTTGGTTGGTTGGTTGGTTGGTTGGTTGGTTGGTTGGTTGGTTGGTTGTTTGTTTGGCTTTCTAACTGGCTGGCTGGTTGGTTGGCTTTCTGCCTGACTGGCTGGTTGGTTGGTTGGTTGGTTGGCTGGCTGGCTGAATGGATGGGTGGATGGCTGGCTGGTTGGCTGGCTAGCTGGCTGACTGACTGACTTGATGGCTGTTTGGTTGGCTGGCAGTATCTAGTTTATTTCTCTATCTTCCAGATGCTGTGACTGTTGTACTCTACAATATGATGAAAGCATTCAGTTCGATGCCAACTATAGCCGTCTCTCAGGTGTTTATCTAGCGATGTTAATACGTGATAGAGTCTGTAAACGTATGTCTACTGTAATATGTGTCACTATTTTATGTATATCTTTGTGCCACATTGTGGTGGTCTAGACCAATACTATAACATGTGTTTTCACGTTTTCTACAAGTCTCCATGTGTCGTAAACACCACGAGACAATGCCAAATACCACCACCGAGAAGGCCGCTAAGACTCTATGCACACGGTTGCAAATAGAACATGTTAATTTTCTTTATTTTTCTTCCCGTAACCGTCCTGTTCACCATGTCCCTGTTCAACAATCTCACAAACATCCGAATCTGGGCTAGGGCGAGGGTTAATGACTCAGAACTATGTTTTTATTCTCTAACAGATCTTTCTGGGTATTGCGTCATTCTTCACAGTTAGTTTTGGCGGACTTTTCATCGGTGTCTTATGTGGTGTCATGACAGCTCTAGTGACCAAATACACAAACCATGTTAGAGGTGAGTGCAATCCGTCACAAGTAACAGTTGATATTCTGCATCCTGGGATAGGCCCTATTAAATCTGTCTAACGGAGGATTCCAGTTTATCTATCAATCACATGACGTCATAGTCAACTACGTCACGTATACACTGGCGTCATAATCAATTACGTCATGAATGACGTAACTAAGTTCGTCACGAACGCTTAATGGACCTTTCCAGTCAGTTTTAGCTATGCCAGCCCATCCCTAGTTAGGCTCCACCCACTCTTCGCCCGTGTTGTGATCGATCGATCCCCAAACTCCCTGACTATCAATTTCCAGATTACTATAGAGGTAAGCTGTTGAATACTTGGAAACTAATTTGACTGGGTGCTGTTGCTGCCTATGGCAAATACATACAATTCGTGTCGGACTATTAAGCGTTTAAGACGGACTAAATCGAGTTATTCATGCTGTAATTGATTATGATGTCATTGTGCACGCCAGGTAGTTGGTTATGACGTCATATGATGGATGGATAAACTGGAAAGGCCCATTGATGCTGAACGAATTTTATGTATTTATTATTTAATAAACAACATGTTCTATATTTTGAAAATAATTTGACAGGGCGCTGTTGCTGCCATAAAAACTAAATTAGTTTCAAAATATTCAGCAGCCTACCTGTATAGTTTTCTGGAAATGCATGTTCAGCGAGTGCAGTGATTGATTGATCCCAACATGGATAAAACGGGATTGGAGCTTAGATAGAGATGGGCGGGGTATAGGTAAAACTGGATTCCTCCAGTATGAAGCATATTGATCAGTGGGATTACGTCATAATTATGACATACTCGATCGTAAAATGCATTGCATTAGCATTAACTAAAGTAGTAGTGTCGGAATTAAAATGATACCACCTCCCTCAACTGGCCGCCGTTCGGCGATCCGTGGCCCCCACCTCCCTCTCAATACCTGGGGCATAGGTTGTTGAGACGGAGGCCACCACGGATTGCCGAACGGCTGCCAGTTGAGGGAGGTAGTATCATTTTAATTCCGACACTACTACTACCACACATAATAGGGTCTGAATGCCCATTTAGAGACACGGTCTTGACGTGATGTCATGCTTCTCGGGTAACGGTTACGAGTAATACTGTCATCTTCTTCTTCTTTTCGATCGCTGGTATCACACTTGGAGAGCCGTTCTCAAGATGAAATCTGTGGTTTTCTGCAGTTCTTCCACAGGCCCATACAGCTTTTCAAGAAAAGAGGTTGACAAAGGCCAGATCTCTCCTCTCAGCAGCTGATACGTACTGCAACATTGAAGTATGTGCTCTGTGGTCTGTTCTGCTTCTCCACAAGCACAAGCGGGCGATGTCATAAGGTGGAACCGCCTGTACATGTGTTGGTTTAGTCTGTTGTGGCCAGTTCTGAGACGAAAAATGGTCACTTGCGCTGGCCTCGAGAGATGATGGTAGGCATCTTCTGATTGAGGTGTTCTGTAGAGTGACTTGATGATAGTCTTCATCTCTGTATGGGTAACCATGTTTTCTGTCTGATTCTTTTCTGCACCCACCTTTGCCATCTTGTCTGCCTCCTCATTTGCTTGGACTCCACAGTGTGAGGGGATCCACTGCAATGCTATCCGAAAGCATTTGATGGTTTGTAGTGCTTCTTGAAGATGTGGCAGCTTACCTTTGGTGATAGCCTCAAGGACGAAGCGGGTATCAGATGAAAAGACAATCTGTGCAATAGGGTCTGCTGTTCTGCTGATGGTATTAGCTGCATGAACCAGTGCTTCGACTTCAGCTCTGTAGTTTGTGCAGTGTTTGCCCGTCGGTATTGCAGCTGACTCATGTTGTCCGTTTGGATACTGTATGTGCAGTCTGGCACCTCCGCTCCTAATTGCATCTTTGGCTGATCCATCTGTGTAGATCCTTATCCATGTCTCCTGAGGGTACATTTCTTCCAGCATGGCTAGGGTCAGGGCCTTCTTGCTCACATCACTGTGTTCATCTTTGGTTGTGAGATGAGGTACTTTGGTGCGAATAGCTATGCTCTCTAGTTTGTTTTCCCAGGGTGGAGGATCAAGGGTGTGGTTTGGGTCTTCTATTTGTGCTGGCAACATTTCTTGGTGTTTACTTTGAAGTGCTTTTGTCTCTTTCACAAAACTTGATCTTTTAAGTCTTCCTGATGACAGCTGTCCTTGCCTGATCTTCATCTGTCATGAAACAAAAAATAAAAAGATAAACTAAAAAAACTATGAAACTCCCGTGCCCCACCTCTTCGGGAGAACCCCCGCATTATCGCCGCCCTCTCTGGCCAGCCTCTCTCTCTCTCTCTATCTCTGCGGGTTTTTTAGGTGGTTCCCCATTGCTCCTATTATTTGTCATTGTACCATGTCATTGTACCCCTACACTAGTGCGTACCGTTTCGAACTTGGTACCATCTATCTGAGGTCTTTTGAGAGATTTGAACCATGGTTGTTTTTTTTAGAATTCAGCGCTGTTATCAACTGAGCCAACGGAGAACTGATAATGAAATTACAAATAATGATACTAATTGTTGTGCAATAATAGCAAACAGATCAATTGGACTGATAACACACTGGTAACTACAAAATTACAGTCTATAATATATACGTTATCTCGAAGTGACGTCAAGATCTAGAGGGACTGATAAGTGCAGCAATACAGAAATGAGAACACATAACTTTAATTACTATAATATATACATGGTCGAGGTAGTTAATGCGTTAGTTCAAATCCTCGTTTTGTGTTATTAGCAAACTTAAAATCACAGGTTCAAATCTCACTATTAGCATTTGTGGATAACTCGGCCATTTCTGGTTCGATTTTAAAATGGTAAACAGTTTTGAAATTCTCGCTTCATTCCGGTCCTGATTGGTACCAAGAACGACGAGAATAAAGTGATCCCCAGTACCAACTCGGTACAATATAAGTATACACTCTCTCACAATACTGACACGTGTTGCCAGGGAAGAGCTGACATGTGTGCATGCATGTTTGGAATGCACCCGGAGTGGTCGTCCCATACCCAGCCTAGCTTCATAGTACCTGTCCGGCCGATCGGTGCTACATGATCACGTGATTCCATGTCTACAATTACTCTTTACCCGCACAGTCACATAAAACCCATGATTGCAGACCACAGACCCTCGACTGGGCCAAAGTAAAAAATAGTAGTTTATTTAGCCCACCTGCTATGCATTAACACCCAATTAGACACAGCATCGATAATGTGAATGCACAACCATACATTATGTGTAAACACTCAAAACACTCAACTACGTGTAAACGCTCATCTACAAACAATATTACACAATGGGCCTGAGCGCCTGGTGATCAACCCCACACACATCTGAACGCCCATTTAGAGACAAGCATCCACTATCACATCGACACGACGGACCCCCCCCCCCCCCCCACAGGTTCCAGGTACTGATCGCCTTGTGAGCACCACACATAATAGGGTCTGAAATCCCATTTAGAGACAGGCATCCACAGTGATATACACGATGATTACTGTTGCACAGCTTCGCACTACTGCAAAGCAATTCGGCCTTAGAGGCTACTCTAAGGTCAAGAAAGCTGACCTTCTCCAGATGATCGGACAGGCGCATGCCGAGGAGTTGCAGAAGCGACTCTCCCGAGCAATGAAGACGGGAAGGTTTCCAGCACTTAACAAAGATGATCCTTGGAATCCCCACAAGAAAGCGCAGTGGATACGTGAGCTTCGTAAGTTGGACGAGTCGGTGACTGCTGGCATGCGAGCCAAGACTGTAGCGAGGCGGATGGCAGACCATCCACTGGAGCGCTTACCTCCACTATGCAGGATCACTAAGCGAGTGATAAGGGGGCCGAGAGCTGAACCCTTAGCCCGGAGTATGAGGCGAGAAGGCGAACACATTCTCGACCAGTGTCTCGGCGAAAGGGAGACAGAGGATAGAGGATGCCGGTCAGTACACTGGACATTCTTCAGAGGTCTAGAAGGAGACGTCACAGGCCGGATCATGCAAAAGATCCAACAGACTGTCGAGAAGGCCTTCTACCGCCACTACACCCATACCTATCGCATCCGTTACATCGAAGACGGTAGGGTGATGCTCCTCCACAAGAATGTTCCAGGGAGTTCGTGGCTGAACACGATAGGAGCAGCTCAGGACTGGGTGACAGCAAGAGAGCAAGCTCGACACAGACAATATCGATCGACCAACACCAAGTGGACTTTCATTCAATCAATCAATGTTGAGGTCAGGGCTGTCATCGACCGCCAGCCTCTGCTTGGGACAGACCCCCTCCCAGACTGGCTACGACAGAAAAAGAGTATGACTGCCCTCGACACCTACAAGGACAACATGTGTCTCTGGAGATGTCTAGCAGTCCACCGAGGAGCGAGAGCTGATAGAAGTACCGCTCCTACACTAGAGCTTGCCATCACAGTTCTACGGCAAGACAGTAACAGTACCTGGTGTCCGCAAGACCTCGCTGGAGCAGCTGGACAATGTAGAGTTCTTCGCCAAGATCTGGCTTCACATGTATGAACCATCCGAAGAGAGCACCTGGCACTTGATCAGGCAAGCGGCTCACTACCGTGACACCATGACCATCAGAGAGTGGGACCACCACGCCTTCTACATCAAGAACATCTTCAAGCTGGCACATACACTAGTATGCAGTCACTGTCAGCAGAGGTTTACACAGGCATGCAAATGCCACGCTGATCACTGTACAGGCAGCAAAACAACAATCGTGTGTCCTGGCGAGAAGGTTGAGGTGCCACAGTCTGCGTATGAGAAAGCCTTCTATCCGCCCCAACCATCCAGTTCAGCGGTTACTCGTTGGATCGAGTATGAGTCGAGAAACAGAGGCGTACACATACACCATGTAGAGTGTGGGCATGGTGGCGAGCGTTGGATCGAGTGCGCTCCCGTAGATGGTTATGATCCAACCACCAACACCGTTTACCAGTTCCATGGCTGTCACTGGCACGAGTGTCCACAACACCAGCGAGGTGAGGATGCCGAACAAAGATACCACAAGACAGTCCTGAGAGAGGAGAAGCTGAGAGCATCTGGATGCACGCTTGTGGTACAGTGGGAGTGCTGTATAAAACGCTGTCCAAGTGTCCCTAAACGAGTTCGGACTGTCCCATACCCACACTTCATAGTTTACGACTTCGAAGCACTCCTAGATGGTATCAAGACTCATCCTACGGAGACTCTCACGATCGAGAGTACTCACATACCTATCTCTGTGTCAGGTGGCTGCTCCTTAGATGGCGCCACGAGTGAGCCCACTCACCTCTGCAATCCTGACTCCAAAGAACTGATCAGAGTTCATTCTGGCGATCGAACGGCGAGCATATCTAATCCGGACAAGCGTTAGGGCACATTACATACCGACAGACCTGGACAAGCTCCCAAAGCAACAACAGCGACTGATCAACGAGTGGTGTGACCAAGTGCCTGTACTGGGGTTCAACTCTGGGCGGTATGACCTGAACCTCATCAAGAAGTGCTTTGTCGATGAGCTGGCTGACAGTACAGGTACAGTGAAAGTCACCAAGAAGGCTAGTCAGACCATGTTCCTCATAACACCTGAGCTACGGTTTCTCGATGTGCTGAACTACCCCGGCCCAGGAGTCTCGTACGAGGTATGGGTCAAAGCTTACGGATGTACACAGCAGAAGAGCTGGTTGCCATATGAATGGTTTGACACACATAAGAAGCTCAACTATCCAGGGCTTTCTGACTACTCAGCATGGACATCTAAGCTCAAGGGTGGCTACCTCTTTACGCGATCAGAGTGGGAACAGTGTAACCAGACATTCAGCGAGCATGGAATGCGGACATTCGCTGACTGGCTTCGATACTACAACAACCTGGACGTCAGTCCATGCATCGAAGCCCTAGCGCGGATGCGGGAGTTCTACACAAAATGAGGAATAGACATCCTCAAAGATGCGGTGTCTCTCCTAGGTGTGTCACTGCAGTACCTCCTATGTGGAATCGCTCAGCACATGCCGGATGTTAGCCTCTATTCACTGGGCAAGAAAGCCTACGAGATGCTGAAGGGTTCTGTTGTTGGAGGTCCCAGCATCGTGTTCACCAGATACCACGAGGCCAGTTTGACTCGAATCTGCCAGAGTGAGCGTGTCTGCCAATGTCTACTCGCCTACGACGCAAATGCTATGTACCTGTCAACGATGGCCAAAGAGATGCCATGTGGTAAGGAGACAGTGTGCCATTGGTCCGGTGCCAGTGGTGTAGCTGGCTTTAAGGAGGCTCTCCTAGCAGACAGTTGGTTTGGGTTTGCTGAGGTGGATACAGAGGTCCCCAAGGCTCTGTGAGCAAAGTTCGAGGAAATACCTCCTCTCTTCTATAACCGCGAGATCCCGGTAGAGGCAATCTCTTCTGAGATGCTGGCATATCTAGGGCGAACAGGGAGGAAGCGTCCCACCACCCAGAAGCTGGTTGGTGCCCTCTCTAGCAAGAAGCGGCTGCAGTACAACCCGACACTCAAGTGGTATATAACCCATAGCCTGAAGATCACTGCTGTATACCACACCATAGACTATGAGGCCAAGCGCCCATTCGAGTGGTTCATGGAGAATGTTACAGAGACCCGCCGCTCAATGTATGATGTAGATAAGAGCAAAGCGCTCTTGGCAGATCGCTTCAAACTCCTCACCAACAGTGCCTACGGGAAGCTCGTCGAGACCCTAGAACGTCATAGCAGCATCAGCTTCACGAAGGATGAATGCGTGGTAGACAAGGCCCTGCATAGTTCGAAGATCTCGAGGAGACCGGTGAGTCATACAAGATCCAGAGTCAAAAGCCGAGAATCACAATTCGAAGGCCCATCCAGGTGGAGATAGCCGTTTATGAACTCACGAAGCTGCGAATGCTGGCGTTCTACTATGACTTCCTCGATCGCTACGTAGCTTGTGACAGCTTTGTGTACCTGCAGATGGACACTGACTCTGCGTATATCGCTATAGCAGGCTCCAATCTCGACGACGTCATTCACCCTGAGAGGTGAGCAGAGTACCAGGCTCATAAGTAAGTGCTCGACTAAGGTAATGTCAAAGCGGCAGAATGAGGTCTCTTGGCAGAGGTTCTACAGCGCCCTACATGGCGGGGTGGACGGAGCTCAAAACCGAGGCCTACACATGAGTAACCAGCGTATGGTGACGTATGACCAGGAAAAACTCGGACTCTCCGCTTACCATGATAAGCGCTATGTGCTGCCAGATGGTGTCCATACCGAGCCCATTAAGTATCATGTTAGCACCCTAGGTGGGGGTAGCTGTGTGTCTGCAGGGACTAGCTGAAGCTCTTCTACGACAATTGGTTGCCTAGGCACTCCGTGCTGGCGTGCCAGGTAGTACAGTGTAGGCTGCCCCTCCGCCTCCACATACCTGTCAAGCCTGTGAACATCTATTGACCAGTTAGGATCTGTTGCACACCGTCGACCACCTTCGAACCAGAGCATCAGGTGGTAGGCAATCCTCTCCCTTGTTCGCTCCTCTAGAGCTGTGACCAGCAGAGTGTCTGATAGCCTCTACCGGTTTCTCCCCGATTAGCCTAGTAACCTCAGCATTGGATCTCTTCACCACAGCAGGCAGCCTTCTCACCCATACTCTAGAATGTTCACTCAGCGCGGCCATTTCCTGTGCGTATTGGTGTGGGAACAGTCACGCTGTCAGTGTCTGATTCCACCACTCAACGATAGCCTGGGCATGGTGATGCCCTACCTCACCTCGCTTAACTGCCACACCGTGCTTCCGCATGAGGCCTGCAGTCTCCCCTCTGAACTTCTTACCCTCATCCACCTGCAACAATTCTAGCCACTGGAGGGGATTTTCCGAAGACTCGTAGACACCCTGGAATGCCTGGGCCACCTGGCCAGCTGACTTGTCTGTGAGCGGTACTGCCGCCTTGTACCTGCTGGTGACATCGACGATGGTGAGGGCATAATTGTAGGTCTTACGACCAACCGAGTCATGTGGAAGGAATAGAACATCTGCCTGGTGAACTCTGTTCGGGACAGTTTCATCGAAATGGGCATGACTGATGTGCTATGGACGAGGTCTGTATATCTGCCACATCGCCTGGCAGCTGAGCCACTGGCTAACTGTCTCCAATGTGAAGTTGTGGCCCTTGCGACGTGCAGCCTCGAGTAGTTGAGGGGGCTCATAGTAATATCCACCAGGCTGATAGTAGAGTTCCTCAAGAAAGATGGTTGATAAACTCCCGGATTTCATCACTGATGTCCACTTCCGTCCTGTCACCTGGGTGAACTCTAAACAGACGAACAGACGGCCGTCACTCATTCAACCATCACTGAAGACCTCCTCAAACACCTCCGTACACTGGCGGCTAATCTCTGCTGGATCCTCACTGAACAGTAGTTTATCAACCAACCCTCGGACGTTAAGGGACTTGACCAGGTCATACAGAAACGCCATCCTTATATACATCATCATAGTCCTCCTCATAGTCCTCGTCATCTATATCCTCGAGTCGATCAGCCTCTGGTTCATACATCGCTCTGAGGATCCGCAGCTGGGGCAGCTATATAGTAGCTTTAAACTGTAGTCTATAGCATGGCATCCGCAATCTTGAATACGGGCGTGTTTGCCTTAGCGAACAGGGGACTCAGCTTCGCCGACAGGAAGGTGGCAGAGGTCGAGCATGAGCGTCATAACCGGGCGATGGAGAAGCTGTCTAAGGAGAAGTTTGAGTACAGCAAAGCACTCGAGCATATGCGCCAGAGGGAGGCACGTCGACGACAACCCCGAGCTCAGGCCAACTAGAGCATCAAAGAGGCAGATGAGAGTCTCGATGAGTACTACGAAGCATTGACAGGTCAGAAGACAGCAGAGCTTATAGTAGTGGTGGCAGCTGCAGCGGTGACGACAGGAGTCGTGCTCTACGCACACTCAAGCTGAATGCCTGATGTGTTCGACACGCATACCTTAGCATAGCCGAAGTAACATACCATCACACCTAATGAGCGAGTCCCAGCTATGAGGTTTCTGAGGTTGAAGCTGAGCCGGTTGCCCTGATTAGGTGGGATGTCGCTGCCCCCGAGGTGGTGACGGCCCTCGAGTTCCGACTCGAGGTCGTCGTTTCCACTGGTTAGGCGCAGAAGTGCATATGACTTAGTTTTCTGTCTGTAGAGTTGGCAATCAGCCAGCTTGCATACGTCACCAAGAACATTGGTCCCAGCAACCACAAGCTTGAAGTCGTCTAGCGTATCCACCTGCTGGATGGCTCCTCTCTTCTGAACCAGGACCACAACAGCGATGCAGTCCGATGCACCACGATACAATGTCAGCTCTACCCATTGGTTAGCTGTGGCTTGGACCTGCTGGTGTTCTCGCTCCACATGCACGAGCCGCTGTTTGGAACCCATTTCCTTTAGTTCCTGTCCATTCTCGTCATGCCAGACATGAAGTCTTGGAGCATTCATCGTCGCATCTGCGAGCTGCTCAGTGTACATCCAGAGAAACAGCCTATCCTGCATGGCAGCCAGATTCACGTGTGTGTTCTCGAGGAGGGTTAAGAGTGGAACTGCCACAGGCTTCTCGACACCTGCCCGTAATTCGAATTCCGTGAACCCCTCATTGCACCCCACAGCATAGTACCCCGTTCCCTTCACATAGAAGGTTGGTCCACGAGCCACTGGCCCTAGGACTCGGTACTCATCGTTCACATAGGTAGTGTCCACGGTGCTGTTGCTCTGCACGATCTCCCACCTGTTCAGAACCTATGGAAGCTCAACCATATGTTCTATTGTGCTTTGAAGCTTGAACTCAAGTGTCATTCTCTTGATCTCTTGGATCTGTGCCGAGATTGCAAAGTCAATCTACTTCCCAGCAGCGGACAACGGGTTCTCATCATGTAAATTGGGTCGAAAGACCGTCAGGCAGTCCTTCCGAGGATCAGTGTGGTGCGATGTCGCGGGTTCAATGGCCCCATCTGGATGTTGCACATACTGCAGCATGTTTAAGGTCTGGGTATATAGAGGTCTTACCCGGCTGCCATGTTTCCAAAGTTCTCCAGCAGATTGTCTATAGGCAGCAGGACAAGTCCCACTGTGACATGGTCCGAGGACTGCTTCATGACATCAACATTACCCATGAGTAAGCCACGGTCACACCTCCATCTGATGCGGAGATACTGGCCGCCATAGAGGAAGGAGCGCCAGCTTGTAGTACAAAAGAACTCCTGACTCGGATATGCTACCGGAAGTTTGACAGCACCCAGTGCAAGGTACTATCCAACCTACCTGTGGGCCCAACCAACAGTCCTATTATTCTAGCTCTCCAAATGGTGAGGGTCGACCTCAAAGATCTACTAACGGTTGGGAAGTGGGCTGCTGCATTTAGACTCCATAGCCAGGAAGAGCGAGAGATGCTGGATAGAATCCAGTCTGATGCAAATAACTACCTCAGGGAGGTGGTCAGTGACGCTGTAGCAGAAGGTACTC
The DNA here is from genome assembly GCA_034401795.1 of Chaetoderma sp. LZ-2023a. Lineage (NCBI taxonomy): Eukaryota > Metazoa > Mollusca > Caudofoveata > Chaetodermatida > Chaetodermatidae > Chaetoderma > Chaetoderma sp. LZ-2023a. The sequence goes on from JAVVLW010000786.1 coordinate 21,028, forward strand.
AGGAGGGGGGTCACTGTTGGCTGCAATGAGGCTGCTGAGCACATCTTCAACGAAAAAGGGCGCAGGAGACTGGCCAGTTATCTGGCAGCATTTCTGATATTCCCAGCTAATAACTACCAGGACTACCTCATCAAATCCACTCGCAAGCACGATGCTAGGAGCTCATGGGGAAAGTGGGTCTTCCGTGAGGGTTACCAGATGAAGAGAGTCCCAGACAAGTCCCTCGGTGGGTAGACTTTCAGTGACAGTTTAATCTTAAGCGACAGGCTTCTGACAAAACTGACGAAGTTCCTCAAACTTCTGACGAAGTTCCTCAAGCTGCTGACGAAGGCCCTCAGGCATCTGATGAAGTAGCGGAGACTGCGGACGAAGTTCCTCAGCCTTCTGATGAATGAAAAACAAGTTGCAGCAGCTGCGACAGACTGTCAGCGATGATACATAGAGCAGGCTAGTTTCCTGGCTGGATTCAGCTTGTAGGTGAAGGTCTGCACCTTTTCCAGCGATGGCTTGAAGTGTGACAGCTCACCTGTCTCCTTGTTGCTGAAGATGGAGTGGTACAGATCAGCTGCTTTCTGTACACCTGCGATAAAGTCCCCTTGAGGTCTAGGCTGTCGTATATGGTCTCGAGCAGGGTACGTCCACACTTGGAGCTGAAGTATAGCAACCAGGCATTGTGGCGGATGTCCGGTGAGATCTCGCAGGTGTACTTCTGAAAGAGGATGGAGACAGTTATCTTTGTGTGCCGAATGCGCCTGGTGATGTTGCTGAGGTAGGTGACTGTCTTCTGGTCCATTGCAGGGTCATCGATAACTAGAACAAGTGGTTCTGTCAGTCGGGCTGCCAGCAGCTTCTCCATCAGTGCTTGCAGGTTCTGCGTCTTGGTGATTGCGTCATTATACCATTGATCACTACTGTCAACCGCCTCGGCGGCGGAGTCAGACACCAGAAGGATATATTGAGAGTGTATATGTTCAGCCAGGAGAGCCCGCAGCAAGATGTCTTTCCCGTGTCCTGACGGGACAATGATCAGCACCACCTGGCCCGCATCAGCCGGCCTACTGTCGAATGGTACGGGCATGTGTGCGGAGGATGGTTAGCACTTGGCCGGTGTTAGCCTCGTCTATATCTGGGAGACTAAACAGCAGTATTTCCTGCACCAGCTATTTCGTCTGCAGAGCGGGGAATCCTGCACCTCCGGTGAATACGAAGGATGTGATGGAGGCGTCAAGCATGAAATCCTAGCAGCAGCTGAGAAGATAGCGTAGAGGGCCTGTGTCAGCACCCACAGTATCTAGTACATCCAGTATCTGTATGATACATGCACGGGAAGCCATGACTATCCCATTGTCTTAAACGGCAAACCAAAGAACCCTGACTTCTTCACCTCTGGTAGCTGGAGGCTGGCGGTAGCACCTTTTTGCCATCGACAGTGATATTGCTCAGGCCGAGGGTGCCTATCTTGAGATTCTCTCCATCCTATCGAAATGAGTTCCGTGGTTTCAGGAGATCCTTAACCAGGTCCTGTGCAAAGGACTCAGCCATAACCTTGATGGCTCCAGCCTCATCGACTCCGAGCATACCTCACATCGTCGCCCTCTCCTTGATGCCCATCCCCTTGTATACAGTCTTGGCCTTGTTAATGGCCGATTGTCCTACCGCATCAGTGTTCCCGATAAGATCTCGCACTGGGATGGTACCTCGGATCTCCCGTGGGTCTCCCTTCTCATCGAAGTCTAGGAAGGAGATAGGGGCCACTGAACTGAGCCGTGCCTCGCCCAAGTGAGCAAGATCGCCTAGCTCTTTGTTTTCTAGGTCTGTGAGTGACAGAGTCATAGTGCTATATACAGACGGCTTAAACCTACTAGTCATACCCCCAGTGAAATAGTTGGGCATAGGAGGACCACGCAGTCGGCCAAGGGAATAGGTAGCAGTGCTCAGGGTACTGGCCCTCTCTGCAGGGACACGCCTTGTGGGCGGGCCACCATTTCCGGGCATTGGCAATCCTCAGTCCGTGTGCTCGACTATGGGCTACACACCGCCCTCCAGCACGCCATGCCTCATATGCTGCAGGGGTCTCGTGATCCATCTCTCACTATTCAGAGGTTTTAAACGTAGGCGACGATGATCTCAGCCATTGCACTCGTAGCTAGCCTCCATTAGTGTAACACGTTCGCCCATGATCTTGGCGGCAACAGTGTATGAGGCACCACTGAGGGCAATCTTTGGGATGGGGTGAGTTATTCCGAGACGGTGCCCGGCCACCCCACTCACCACTGTAGTGAGGACAGCCCCAGTGGGGGCAGGAAGAACCTCATTTCCCCCTGTTATCTTCACCATGGCCACATTCGCCGCCACATTACTAGTGACATGGACTGCCAGAGGTTTTACTTTGGTCAGTAACTTCTGTGTCTTCGTTTACAGCAGGTTCTCCACCTTCTGAAGTCTCGCCTGGCTCTCGGGCAGTTGCTTCATGATCTGTACCATTGACATCATTGTTTAAGCACTGAGTATACAACACAGTTAAAAGTCTGCGTCCCCTGTCGAGAGAGCTAATAAGATCTTCCCAGGCTGCGTCTGCCAGGTGCCCGGGTTGGTACTCAGGAATATTCATCTCTCTATTCAGGCATCTTAAACATGTCCGGGCTCACGCTATGTGAAAAGTACTATGAGGTCTTCTGGAGGGAGTTGAAGGACTACAAGAAGAAGACTCCAGATGAGCTCACTCATCTCTCCGGTGCTGAGCTGACAGAGGAGCTGACTGCTGTGAAGTTCTATCTAGGATTTGGTAAGGAACAGATCTGCTTCCTCGAATACCTTATCATGGGCAGGAGTATCGTCGAGCAGCTCCTGCGAGCTAAAGGTTTCTACAAGGATCGGGAGTATCTGTCAGATGTGTTCCAGCAGTTGCAGACTGCCATGGCCTCACCGGACTCAGAGCTGAACATGGCTCTGCGATACTACAAGCTGGAAAAAGGATGCGCTGCAGAACCCTCCAGCCCTTGGATTTGCATGTTGGCAGCGGGTATAGAGGTTGTAGGGCCAAGCTGGTTCAGTGTCTCACCGTGGTCCCCACTGCTACTGTGGAGAGTCAGGATAGTCTTATAGCTGATTTGCTAGCGGCGGAGTAGGCTGATCCCAAGCGCCACGATAGCTTGGCCTGACAACACTCGTAGCTGCTGTGTCGACTGGCTGCAGTATCAGGGTCGGAACGACTGTATGGCCCGTACTACGTGTAGGTGCGTTGATGTCAGTGTTGAAGCCAAAGTGGACACCGGGGGAACTCCCCTCGACAATCATGTTGTTATAGCCCCTGACTTGGAGGTCCTCAATGTTCACGATCATGTTGCTCGGAATCAACCGTGGGTGTGGTGAAATAGCAAAGTCAAGTTTGCGACGGGCCTTCTGCAACCCCTGCTGGAACTTTGCCATAAGACTACTGGGGTCTGCCACGATGATCATACCCTCAACGAGACTGATGAACATGGCCTGGACCTCTGCTCCGCTGACACCATCTATGGAATGCCGCAGCTGGGTCTGTGCTGTAAGGAGGTAGTAGCACTTCCAGTGACTGGTTGATCCGAACGATCCTGTTGGTGTGAGGCCTGAGGTGGTGTGTGGGACAAAGTACTTCCTCACATCTGGATAGTTCTGCCGCAAGCCAGTGATGTGCATATTTTGCACCAGCACCCCAGGGTCAGAGTCTTGATTGAACCAGAATGTCACTGTCTTCCGATGGCCTACTCGTTGGGCTGTTCAATAGGGGAATCCTTAATAGTCATGTCTCGGGTCACCGTACATAACCCATAGACCGCTGTTGTCACCATCAAGCCGCCAATAGTCTGGGTGAGCGCTGAACTCTCTGTAGTCTGCTGGCCGCTGAGACGCTATGACTGTTGAGCTGTGGGTCGAAGTCGTTTGTATCAGGGAGGCTTGCACCCGGCTCATGGAGGATTCGTCGCACCATGGAGTACACGTGGAATCTGAGACAGCTGGCGATGAGCACGGCTTCTATACTGGTGTTCTTAAAGCTACAATACAGGCAGCACACTTTTTGTAGTCGTCTCGACTCCAGAGACCAACGAATCGACCTCGCCATAACAGGTCGTTTTTTAACTCCTCCATATCAACCCACTCGCTGGAGCCTTTGAGGTATTGCTGCCGCACTTTAGGTTTCTCCATGCAGTACAGGGCTTGGACCTTCAATATATGGTGGTACTCTTCATTGGTGACCTGGCTATCCTCGAGAGCTTTGCTGACAGACTCGTCGATAGTCCGTAGCATACTCTGTGCCAGTGTCACGTACATAGCATGCTTCTCCAGCCTCCTTGTGATCTGCCGCTGCCCCACCCCAAGCCCGTGGCCAAGACAGTGGCGGCTAGTGTCACACCACCCAGTGGGATGGCGACGATGGCACCCACCCCTGTAGCGAGAGTGGCCACAGCTGCCACACCAACACTGGATCCAATCACACCCGCAGCAGTGGTTGTACGCGCGAGGACGGTGTAGGCCGTCTTATATCGCATGTGTGTTCTGCTGTACTTTTCTGCCTCATGGACGAGATTCTGCCTGATGGTATCTATCTGCTGGAGTCGCCAACCGTGGATGGTACCGCCCTCGTCAGCCGCCAGGGAGGGGTATAGTTCTGGTTGCTTCTGCCACTCTACTTTTGCCATAGTATAGCTGGAGGCTTAAACGGCATCACCTGCAGAATCTGCTCATGAGTCATAGAAGGGTTCATTTTGGAGAACCTGGCGAACCGTGCCAGCTTGCTGGTGTCGAGACAGACGTCTCTTAGACAGTGGTCATCCAGCACTATGTCGGGTGCCAGTAGCTTTCTGAGACGTGACATCTGGAACCAAGATAGTAGGTCCGTCGCTGGATGGCTTTCTTGGTCTTACACTTCTGCGCCATCTCCTCTTCCCACTGTATGACATCTGACTCATCCTCGTCTGTGACATCGTCGTAGACATCTGGCTCATCTGTCAAGACTCCTGCGTCCTGCTTACTCTCCTCCAGGAGGGGCTGCCAGTATCTGAAATCTTCACTGTTCCTTTGCCTCCTTGCAATGCTCACGTTCTGTTGATACCAGCTCTCCTGCTGTAGTCGCTCTCCTTGTTGCAGTGCGGGCATCTGATCATTTAAGGCCTGTATCTGTGCAGGGCTCATGAAGGGGCAACCCTGTAGCTGGCTCTTCATCATCTCGGCAAAGGTCAGATATTCCTGATGTGATATCATGTTGTCGTCACGTCAATGAGTAATAAGAGGGTAAACTCTAAATGGGCGTCCGATATCCCATCCGTGCTGGCATATATGTTAATGGAGGGGCTGTCAAACAGGTGATTTACAGGTGTGAACAGGCTAGGACTGATAGCTTTCCATAGGTTGCTGTTGGCACCTGGGAGATACTATATCACGTCCCGGCCAACTTCTATCAGTGAGCTGCTGTGTGCACTGCCCAGAGGTTGATGTAGCACATCGGCGTGTATGTATGTTGTGTCCCGCTGGAGCACCTCGAAGAGGACCCATTCTACACGGTACTGTACCACCCGTCTCCCCTCTAGAGAGGGTGGGATTACATTCTCACCACCGGAGAGCAGCAGTTGGACAATTGGTATGGTTATATCGCCTGTTTAAACCCCTCCTATAGAGTGCTATGGAACCCATATTTGCTCACTCGACTGGTCCTTCTGACCTGGCAGATGTGTACACAGTTGATGCTGCCAAGGTAGAAGAGAGCGATGGCAAGTCATTCGCCCTACAGTACGAAGCAAACTCAAAGGCATTCTCCCTCCACCCCATTGGTGGTGATGGGCTGGAGCTGCTCACAGACCTCAAGGATAGTGATACAGAGCTGGCAGACATCAACACCCTAAATAACGACCTCAGCTTTCATCTGGCCAAACCCTATTTGAGCGGTGCCCCGCCGATGACCCAGGATGGCCTGCTATTGACCCTGGAAAAAACCCCTGCAGTTCATATTTCAGAAGACTTAAATGTGGTACCGCACTGGACCTGGGGGTGACTGGCAAACATGGTTGCCCCTATATAGGCCTCCCACAGTCATTGACATAGAGGTTACTCCACTTTCCACGATTGTGAAAAAGGATGGGACAGTTCGAAAGCTCTACAATCTGGGATCATTCTTCCTCGCCTACATAGGTGAAGGTGTCTCCCTGACGAGGGTGGGTCACCGGATCGGGGTTACAGGTGGAAAGCTCCTGCTGTGTCGTCCATTCGATGGACCAGAAGAAGCTGTTAACCTCCAGGAGGGCATCCTACAGGTAGATGGTGTGTCACATGTCTCCAAAGCCAAGGGTGCTGTTAAAGTGCTTCAGCGAGTCAGACTCACTAGCCCGCAAACAACTCATATAGTCCTAGGGCTACGTTTCTTAGCTGGCGGCAGAGTGAAGCAGCTAGCACCTGCCCCTGAGGGGATGAAGATCACTATCGATCCGGATGGAACAGGGCTCGATCTGGCACAGATATTTCTCGAGGTGTTCACCCTATTCAGTTTAACTCTTCATATATAGACATGATTCTCATCATACTGCTCATGCTGTCGTCTTACCAACCTACCAAACTCGTGTGATATGTAATTTGATACGAAATGACAACTCGTGTAAGATCCTCTACAGCCTGCTTTGATTTGGGACATAGGGAAACTCCCAGATAGTGTGTGGAAACACACTATACAAGCACGCACGTACGCATACACACCCACACGCGCACACGCGAGCACATACGCACACAGGCACACACGCACGCATGCACGCACAGACTATAGTGACATAAAAAAATTCTTTGTTTTCAGTCATTGAGCCATTAGCCGTGTTTGTACTGGCGTACTTATCATACCTGTTTGCAGAGTTGTTTCACCTATCCGGCATTATCAGGTGAATATTCTTCATTTCTCTACTGGAGCTGCTACTGCTGCGGTGACGACATCGACGACGACGACGACGACGACGACGATGATGATGACGACGATGACGACGACGACGACGACGACTAACCGTTGTATTACATAAAGGTCTTTACTTTTCGTTTCACAGTATCATTGCCTGTGGACTGACTCAGGCTAATTATACATTTCACAACATTTCACAGAAGTCTCTGACTACAATCACATACTTCAGCAAGATGCAGAGGTAAATATGACATGCACTGTTACCATAGCAAGATACAGAGGTAAATATGGCAAGCACTGTTGCCATAGCAAGATACAGAGGTAAATATGGCATGCACTGACACCACAGAAAGATACAGAGGCAAATATGACATGGGTTGTCACCACTGCACGATACAGAGGTAACTATGGCATGTGTTATCACCACAGCAAGATACGGAGTTAACTATGGCAAGCACTGACACCACAGAAAGATACAGAGGTAAATATGGCATGCACTGAAACCACAGCAAGATACAGAGGTAAATATGGCATGTTCTGCCACCACAGCAAGATACAGAGGTAAATATGGCATGCACTGACACCACAGAAAGATACAGAGGCAAATATGACATGGGTTGTCACCACTGCACGATACAGAGGTAACTATGGCATGTGTTGTCACCACAGCAAGATACGGAGTTAACTATGGCAAGCACTGACACCACAGAAAGATACAGAGGTAAATATGGCATGCACTGCCACCACAGCAAGATGTGTAGATATGTAAATATGACATTATTGTCACCACTGCAAGATACAGAGGTAAATATGACATGCACTGCCACCACTGCAAGATACAGCGGTAAATATGGCATGCACTGCCACCACCGCAAGATACAGAGGTAAATATGGCATGGGTTGTCACCACAGCAAGACACAGAGGTAAATATGGCATACAATGCCGCCACAGCAAGATACAGAGGTAAGTATGGCAAGCACTGTCATCACAGCAACAAACAGAGGTAACTATGACATGCACAGACACCACAGCAAGATACAGAGGTAAATATAACATGTACTGTTACCACAGCAGCAAGATACAGAGGTACATATGGCATGCACTGCCACCACAGCAAGATACAGAGGTAAATATGGCATGCACTGCCACCACAGCAATATGTAGATGTAAATATGACATGCACTGACACCACAGCAAGATACAGAGATAAATATGGCATGCACCGCCACCACAGCAAGATACAGAGATAAATATGGCATGCACCGCCACCACTGCAAGATACAGAGGTAAATATGGCATGCACTGCCACCACAGCAATATGTAGATGTAAATATGACATGCACTGACACCACAGCAAGATACAGAGATAAATATGGCATGCACCGCCACCACAGCAAGATACAGAGATAAATATGGCATGCACCGCCACCACTGCAAGATACAGAGGTAAATATGGCATGCACTGCCACCACAGCAAGATGTGTAGATATGTAAATATGACATTATTGTCACCACATAAAGATACCGAGGTAAATATGACATGCACTGCCACCACTGCAAGATACAGCGATAAATATGGCATGCACTGCCACCACAGAAAGATACAGAGGTAAATATGACATGCACTATCACCACAACAAGATACATAGGTAAATATGACATGCACTATCATCTGTAGCTCGCCGGTTAGTGTCGGACCATTCTGGTGTATTATGTCGACCCGCCATGCCGCAAGTGCACAACGAGTGATGATGCTGGTTAGCATCCGGTCTCGGGGTGACGGACCTTGTACGAGACTGCCGTGCGGGTAACAAAAACTGGCTCCTAAGGCTGGTGGAACTCAATCATTCCGGTGGGGCCGTGCGACCATCGTCGCGAACATTAAACACAACTGTCTCATCCCAAGAATTTGTGTCACCAGTATGCCTGTCCATAGCAATTTCGTGATCTATGGACTTTCAAGATTTGATTTGGTGACCTAAAAATATAAGTCTATACAATGAGTTTACCTAAACAATTATAATATGCTAGATAAAACTACAATAAGGGCATACGAAAATGCGAGCCATAGAGACAGGTAGATGCACTTTTAAACATGGGTCTCCCGGAGGTACCACACAGACTCGTAGGTTCGCAGAGGTACCCCCGCAAGGGAGGCTCCCGCACACGAGACTTAACTACTTAATATAGGTTATCATACCTCTAAGCTGAAAGGAAGAAGGTTATCTCGGACGAAAAGTGCTAGTTTGGGTGAGGAGTATTATCCTGGCATGGACCATCGTCGCTGAATCCTTGCGAGAGGCAAGTGCCTCGTGCGGGCCTCCGTCTCGGGAAGGTCTCGTCACCGCTCAAAGCAGGAGAAGAGTAGTAGGCAAAAAGGGGCCCACTCTAATATTTCAACCAAAAATGTTTAGGAAAGAAAAGACCATACCTAGTGAGATTATGACTACAGGGTTGCGTGCTGTTTTAAGGGAAGACGGGGCGAGCGATTCCCAGTGGATTCTCCCATTATGTCTTATGTAATTCTTACTATGCTGAATTAGTAGTTGGCGCTTTTATTTATGCGGGCCTTCTGCTTTGCTTAATTAGATTTAGTTGTTTTCAAAACAAGAACTATTTTTGGTCGCAACTGGCTGGTATCTACCTAGCTATTAGACACGGCTGTCACTGAGAACGGATGCCCTAAGACATGTTAGGTAGTAAGATCTCCGAACTGGAAAAGAATCCGGACATCCCGCCCCGTAACCACATAAAACGTTACAAGACATAGGTCACCTTTCACAAAAGCATTATTAGACCTTTGTCCTATCGTTATGGTGGTGGTGAAAGAGACGAATGCCCCCCATAAATGTCCTTCCCGCAAGGGCATGGCAGATCTAAATATCATGCCCAGACATTCTAATGGAATTCGGTGGGGATACGCATCTCGCCCGTCACCGGGTCCTATGGAACTAACCGTTTAACCTGTCGTTAGGTTTATATACAAGTTGCCCTGTTTTGCACTGTGGTGCGGGAGGTTTGTTCAGTAAATAAAATAATAATTAATACATGTTTTCACAGTGCTTTCCTACATTGGCTGAAGTGCTAACTACTAAGTATCCAAAGATACACGCGGAATGTGTGTGATACCGCACCCTGGCCATCACCACTCGGAAACCCAACAGTTTCCCAGAGTCGGATCAACCCATGATGCCGGTGGGGACATCCAAACAATTAAGAAGCCAAAGGGCTGAGTGGAACATGAAGAGAGACAAAATCTTGGAGTTATGAGTCTTACCAGAGTGCGGGGCTAGATTATCACACTGCCAGAAGAGAAGAGTACATTACCGAGTAGGTAATGAAGAAAGTGTCTCTACTCATTTTGAAACTATCCTATCGAGCTGAATAGAAAAGGTTTAGTCAGTAGCATGCCAGACTAAACATAGTTATAGCACGGACAGCGACCTCAGTGAAAAATTGTTGATGGCGGGAGAAAGTGCTGTATATATAGATGTTGCTGTACGTGAACAATAATCAGAAAGTTCCAAATTACTCCCGTAAGTAGGGAGTTACAAAATTGTTTTAGTGTTTCCTATGTGCACTGCAGTCCTATATTTTCTATAAATAAGCGAAACATATGAACGGGTGGCCACTGGCCATATACATACATAATCTAACCATAACAATCAATACGGTATCAAATGATCAAAGTTATATATATATATATATATATATATATATATATATATATATATATATATATATATATATATATATATATATATATATATATATATATATATATATATATATATATATATATATTTATATATTAGTACAGTTTAACGAACCAACTATAGTGCAGTTAGCAACACATTGAGGAAAATGAGAATAATTATAAACAAATACAGAAATTATAACTAGCAGTCCTAAGACTGTTACGGTTCCCTTTAGTCATCGGGACCGTTCTTACGGATACAATATAATTAACGAAACAGATATAGAGAAATAATTAAACTATGACGTATAGTTACTTGAATACTCGGTAGTCATTCTTAAGTTAGGCTACCGTGTTACTGAAATTGATACGTCATTCCGTAGTTGACGTGCGAGGATGCGTTTGCAGGAAGCTGGAAAGTTCCCACAGGTTGGTTCCCGCAAGCTGTTATCCGCAAACAAGATTCCCGCAAGAACACTCATGGCAGGAGTACATCGCTCAGCACTGTAGGCCTAATAGCATGTCTAACGCGCAGTCAGCAAAAGATACGATAGTACTACTGTGGTGAAGAAAGTTCCCATACACCGATGGCAGTGATGGAAGTTGACCACAACCTGATCACAAGCGGGGGTTGTCAGATGCAAATGAAGATACAAAACAAAGCATAACAGTCCTGGGTACATCAGGCAGAGTTTACCTGCTGCGGTCGAAAGTTAGAAGCAACTACACGATATTAGTGCAGTGACGGTTGAAATACCACTTTTAGGCATGGCTGGCAGATCCAGCGAGTCATCCATCAAAGAACATCCTGTCTCTACATCTGTAGAACCACATATTCAGGCCATAAAGACCTCACCGCAAATTCGTGTTCTGAAGTAGATATTGATATTCGTGAACAATAATCAGAAAGTTCCAAATTACTCCCGTAAGTAGGGAGTTACAAAATTGTTCTTACTGCGGTCGGTAGGCTACTGCTAGCTACGGTAGAAGAACAGAAAACTGAAGTCATATGCGTAATATCTGTTGATCGCAGCTAGTACAGGTCCAACCTGTTCGGCCCCTGGCCGAGGATGCTCCCGATCTCTGGATTGCGTCTCCTTTTATACTCCTCGTGACGTCACAGGCGCAGGCTTCAACCAATCATCGTTCGAGCAACAGCCAATCAGCGCGTAGCTAATAAGAGCGCAGCCGAATGTTCTAGCACATTCTAGAAGTTCTGCGTCCACGTGGTTATGACGTCACGCCAATATTTTGAAGATAATCAAGGGTTTTCCGTGGATAACTCAGCCATTTCTCAACCGATTTTGAAATGGTTTACAGATTTAAAAAGCCCGTCGAATTCTGGTCTTGATTAATGCCAGATTTAACGGGAATAGGTAATCAAAAAGGATTACAGGGTACCATCTCGGTACACTAAAAGCGCCATCCTATCATGGTCGTAGCTACGCGCTCTATCAAAACAACATCTTGACGCGCGCATGCGCATCATGCATTTTAACGAACTTAGTCGTTTTCGCAACGTGATCTCTCCCACAGGCTCTTATAACGCTTATGGCTCTACCCAGGGGGGAGTGTTCAGGAAACGAATCTTGGATGGGTGGCGCGACCGGTCGATCCGAACTACACCACCCCCTCCTAGTTTGACATTCGTGGCAAACAATCGCGCATGGCGGATCGATGTACGGACGTACACTAGGCAGGAATTATAGACTTCCCAGGTAGGCGCGTGGCTGGAGACGAGTTGTGACGCAATAGACGTGCATTCAAGGGACAGAGCACATAGAGGTGCCAAGAGGAGGGGGAAGGCATACTTTTAGTTTTCCAATTTTGACATGGAATTATTTTTCCAGGCCTTTCCTTTTTTTGATTTTGTTTTATTAATATTACGGTGCGTGCTGTAACTTTATTTAGTAGATGATTCTAAACAATAGTTCGCATTGGTGTTCTCTCCGAGTGCGGATAATCATTATCTCCGCAGAGAACACCCAAGCTCCAAAGTACCACAATTTAAGTTTAAATATCTAATAATAAAAAGGACAAGGTATACATATATAAACCATGTAACATACCATTATGAGGTATTTATTGAATTACTCCGAATTACCCTGGGTAAATAAAGGGGTACGCAACACATATCTCTTATTATTTATAAAAATATCTATTTGCGGCCCGTTATTGCGGGTCCACAACGGGCAGCTCTCGCTGGCCTCATATCCGTCCTGACATCTGAGACAGGAAGAAAAATAATAAGAAAAATAGGATATATAATAATAATAACTTAAAAGTTAGTTTATCAGGCAGCCTCAGCATAGCTAGTATGACATTATTGCACTGCGGGACGTTGTATTCTTTACGTCGCACACGACGT
>JAVVLW010000787.1:0-12000 GCA_034401795.1 Chaetoderma sp. LZ-2023a
GGTGTGTCTTCTGGCATGCTCAGTACATGGCCAAACATAGAGCAAATTTGTTTGGCGAGTTTTACGGACAGCGGCGATGTATTGCACATCTTGCATTAATGCGTCGTTGGAAATTATGTTGTCTGGCCATCAGCCTCCAATGATGGTGTAGTGTTTGCGGTGGCAGGCATCAAGCTTATCTAGAGCTGCTTATGCAGCTGTCCAGCTATTACATTTATATAGCATCAAGGATACACAGTTTGTGTTGTATAAACGTAGTCTTTTTCATGTTCCCCATGACGCAGCGTGTAGCGATGTCAAAGCAGTGAGCCCAGCATCTAACCTTTCCTCCATGGCTCCGCGCCACAAAGTAGATCATCATTTTCTCTAGTTTCATGCTTTGTTGAAAGGTATATGTGGGCGAACACTGTGTTCAATTAATTAATGAAACGATTCTCAATTTTTAGTTTGGTCCACATCATTGGCTTGGTGGTTTGCGCTTGTAGAATTGTCCCGCACACATTTCAATGCAGCAGCAAGGTAGCAGGTGATAAGCACAGGGCATAAGCCATCTCCCCATGGAGAGCCGAGTGATGTCTCAAACTCTGTAGTCTTAATGGTCTTGACACGTACTCCCAGCTTGTTGTCTGCAAGCAGCAGTAGTCATACTAATCGCAGCTCATTATTATTATTATTATTATTATTATTATTATTATTATTATTATTATTATTATATGGCTCATTTATATAGTGCTTATAAAAAAGTGCTCTAAGTACTTTACACTAGTTAGTTATTAAAAAATTATGTGTAATTTTAAACAATCAGTCATTAAAAACTATGTGTAAGTAAACAATCAGTCATTGGTAAAAACAATATAATTAGTAAAAGAACGCTATGGGCAAAACTAGATTTTATTAAATTAAAATGGAAGATCAGCGTATAAAATAGTGCTATAGCAATATAGTAAAAAAAATTTACAATTATACTTCATTGCAACTGGCCTGGTGTACTACATTTAGAATCTGTGAGCGTTTAATTGTGTCGAAGGCTCGTGACATGTCAATGCTCATTTTGATGAAATTCTAGCGCTTAGACATGACTGCTGACCCAAGCATGCATAGAGCCCATACAATGTCTGCGCAAATGCGTCCACATTTAAAGCCACTTTGACATGATCCAGTGAAGTCATCGATCTTGTCTCGGATGTGGCACAGAGTAATATTGGATTTTCTGTATGCTGTTGAGGAGCACAATAGGCCGCAGATTGCCTGGAGGCCGGGTGGCTTCTTGGGCTTAGGTAGCATACAGCATCGACGGGAAGGTAGCGCATAAAGGCTGAATTGATTTGGTGCCTGATAGGTTTTGAGATAATGTCACTTGCATATTTGAATAGTCCATTGCTCATGCCATCAGGTCCGGATGCACGTTCATTTTCAAAGCTTTCGGTGGCTTCGCAGATTCTGATGTTTTAGTTGTTGTTAGTAATGGCCTGAGGTCGCCTGAAAACTGGTGCAAGGGCTCATCATCGTGGTCGGTGAAATGTTCCTTGAACCATTCTCGAATTGCCTCAGATTTGGCCTGGTCAGTCCCGATGAAGTATACTTAAGAGTTGTGTACAGTGGGTGGGTGAGTGTAGTCGGTAGCCCTCAGGGTTTTGGCTGCCTGAAACATTTTGTGACAGTCATCCGTGGTAGTGATTTCACCTGCTGGTGAGTCTGCTTGTTTAATAGCAAGATCTCTTAAACGTTCGTTGATGTGACACGGAGTATTATTGCGTTCCTGCATATTTTGGTGCAGTCTTCACTTTGCCACTTTGATAGATGCACAGCCGTAATGCTTTCTGTCTGGCTGATAGATTTATTGCTACATGGTCATCAGTCTCCCTAGTTCGGTTGTTGTGCAATATACATCTGAGTATTTTGGTTATGGCTTCGTTTGGATCGAAGCTGACGCCCATGTTAGCTACACGTATCTGCTCCCCGAAGGCCTTTTTGTATGACATTTGTGGGGTCAGAGTCACTGATGAGCTTGGGTAGGTTGTAGGCGACTTTACCCTCTTACCTGGTATGGCAATTTGGTAGAGATGGTTCATTCTGAAGGCCATACTTGTGGTCAGAATTGAGGTCTGCACCTCCGTAGGAACAAGCATGCTGAAGTAGGGGCTTGCCTCAGTTTTACATGGTATGAAGTCTATTTGTTGTTGCAATAGTTCTCGGCTTCCTGACATTTGCAGAGTTCTGTGCATAGTGTGGTATTCTGACAGTGGATTATTTTCTTGAGCAGGTCCTTACACCGCATTGGCATATGAAGAGTTATACAATGTAGGATCCGATCTGTCACTTAAGTACATGAGTCGCCCCCCGTACATGACGTCATAATCAAAGCAGTCACATGCTAGCTGACGTGACAATCAAAATGATGTATAGCTCTGTCACGAAAATCGAAAATTCCACCACAAGTGTACAGATTTTCTTTGATGAATTTGCAATTCAATAAATATTCTGGAAAATATTTTGAAACTAATTTGATTGGGAGCCGTTGATGACATAGGCAGTTTTAGTTTTAAAATATTCAAGAGCTTACCTGTATAGTTAGCTTGAAATTTAAATTCTGTGAGTTAAGGTTTCACACCTAAGTTGTAAGAACGTGTACCCGATCCCATTGTACATTTTGGTGCAATAAAAAAATGTCTAAATAAAAAATCAAGGTTTCAAAGCTTTAATCGATTCTAAGGTTGCGCGGGGGATAGCTCTAAAATGGGGCCTCTATCGCCCGTTTGCTGCATGTACTGCCAACAGACCAGGATACGGCTTGTCATACTCTTTTGCCAAGCCTAGATCACAAGGGTAGCCTAAGGTTTTTTCGTTTCGAGAACGTTGTCCTGTACTGGGCTGTAAGTGTCACCGTAGATGTGTTGAAGCGGTGCGCCAGCCGTAGGATGCAACATGTTGACACTGATTCGGATCAAGGATCCACAATTTGTTCACGTGGATACATAGAAATTCTTCCCAGAATGACTCGTCTTGGCCTAGTGGTGAAAGAGCTATATAAGTATGTGTTGTAGAGACTTCTTCTTGGTCAAACAGTGAATTTTATCACTTGTATCTGAATTAATTATTTGTGCTGGCAGCGCAGAAATAATTTCCGAGCCAAGTGTATCAGATAGCGGATGTAGGAGAACAGCGGCATTGGTCTGGTAAACCTCATCGGATATGATGCGAGCTGCGAGACACACTGTGCACATAAATCACTACCTGGTCAGTTACAATTACGCTCTATCAGTCACCACATCATTCCATGGTATGTCAGAAACCCACACCTTATGGGCAAGATTGCATTGTTACAGCAGCGTTAGTCTGGCAGTAACGCGTGTGGACTATGATGCCATGCACTGTTATCAGTTGTTAGTTCGATCCCCTGTCGCTGGTAATTTGGTGTATCTTTTGTTCTACATCTTCAGCTCTACATCACTGAACTAACGTCTCTAAGTTGCTGGCTGAAGCTTCAAGTACTAAAAAGTCCTATCTGTGGAAAGTTTCTATCCATTATTCAGAGATCAGATATCACATGCACTGTAATTCTGTGTACCTCAACAGCACGTTTTAGCGGCCTCCACACATACTGTGTTTGACTGTTACCATGCTCTACAAATTTGAGATGACCTTCGTTTCATCCAATCCACTTTTCTCCAAAGGCCTCACCAAACGCATCACTGCATGGCGGCATGTGCGCACACACACACACGCACGAACGCACTCAGACACAGAGTGATGCCAACGGTAACCATGATTGAACCATGGCTGTTGGACATGAATTGATATTGAACTCGTAGAGATTATGAATCACCGTTACTAGCGTTTGCCGCTCATGGTTTGTTGAGATTGTCATAGAAAGTTGTATCTGCATGTGTTATCGCATTAGATAATTTTTGATTGCAACATGATAATATCCATTATTCAAGCAGTTGCCGCGCTTTTTGGCATTTACTATATTGATAGTGTCAAGTGCAACACTAGTCACTGACATAAATAAGTTAATTTAGCTCTCTATGCCTATAAGTCTCAGCTTTCAGCTCAGTAATCACAGATTTGGGCGTGGTGAACACTCTAACTGGCAACCACAGATTATGCGCTTAACTGAAATGCGGGATCTCCAGATCTGAACTGAACTGGAGTGGATATGAATGCACCGCTTTAAACCAATGTAACACAGTACATAAATTTAGAGATTGTGTGGAGGGGGTGGGGTAACTAAATCATGACCATGAGCATGTAAACCATGTGCATTTAAATAGAGATGATGGAAATAAAATCCAAGATGGCCACCAAAGGAATTGCCCAATCAAAATTCTCGTTTGATATGTTGGAGCATACCATCAGAGGATCATTCCACCATTGTTGAAATTTTGAGTTGATGGACGGATGGACAGACGACGGCCAGCCGCCATGGCATAAGATCACTTGGCCTTTCGGGCTAACAATGTTTCTCGCTTCAATTCAGTATCGTTAAGCATATGGAAAAGGCCGGAAAACAACAGGTGAGATAGTCGAACAGACAAATATACTGAGAGCAAACTAATAGTCCCCTAGGTTTCTCCGGTGGGAGACGAATAACTCAAGAAGTGACTACGGTTCATGGTAGATACATTCCTTACCTATAATGTTGATAGGACGCCTCATTGGCAGCATACCAAATGTGTAGTTAAAGATTCCGCGTCCATAGAAAAGTGGAGGCGCGAAAGCAATCCATCGCGTGATAACGTTCTGGACCTTCCTGAGCCGCGAACCGACTGGATTCGACACTTGTTTAAACAACTCATTTTCTCCAAACGAAAACACAGGAACCAGCGACGCTCTGGTAATAAAGATTTGATAATAATAGACCTTTCCATTTTATCCCCGCCCCCATCATATGACGTGTAGAATGACATCATAATGAAAAACGTCATTATGACGTCATGAATGACGTAGATAAGTACGCCACGGACGCATATTTGAAGTCGGGCTATGCGTTGTTGTACGAATTGTTTAATATGAAGTACGAATTATTTAATAAATATTATGTTGAATATTTTGAAACTAATTTGACTGGGCGCATCAAGATCCAGTCAAATTAGTTTCAAAATATTTAACGGCTTATCTGTATAGTTTTCTGGAAATTGATAGTCAGGGAGTTCAGGGATTGATCGATCCCAACACGAGCGAGGTGTTGGTGGAGCTTAGCTAGAGGTGGGCGGGGCTTGCCAAAAATCTGGAACAGTCCATTGAAAATGTGATGAGATACCGAGAAGCGCGTACACACATTGAACAAGAGCAATCACAGATTGCAGACACCCACCCTCTGGGTATTATCGCCACTTTGCAAAACCATTGTTTTTTATTTTCAGCATTTTCCCTATCACAACCAAAGCTGTAGAATGATCACACCCTTTCTTGCGTTAAAATTTGAGTCAAATTAAATAAATAGTTTTCAATATATCCAAAGATCAAGAATTTGATCCGATCCGGATCTGGGTTTTTTATCCGGATTACAGCAAAAGGCTGCAAATCCTCTTTCAGGTGAAACTCCTTTGTTGTGTTAAGATGTTCATGAGCCAAATCGGGAGAGCAGTCATTTTACAGATACGGCTCTGGAGACACAGAGAGACATACAGGCCCGAATGTAATACCCTCTTCTACTTACATGGCGAGAGTAACGCCCGTTTTATAAGTCGAACTTTCTGTCGCGTTGCGCTAATGACAACTAGTTGATTTATATAGTGGACTCTGTCATTTTCAGGCAGATTTAGCTGGCATGGTACATGAGAAGTTCGACTTATAAATCGGCCCTTATGTAGTTCGGATCGACCGGTCGGGTACCAGCCGTACCAGCTAAGCTGGGTACGCGCTGCCCGTCCCGGATTCGTTTCCTGAACACGACCGCCTGGGTAGAGCCATAAGCGTATATGAGCCTATAAGAGAGATCGCGTTGTGAAAATGACTACGTTCGTTAAAGCGCATGATGCGCATGCGCGCGTCTAGATGCTATTTTTGATAGAGCACATAGTTTACGACCAAGATAGGATGGCGATTCTAGTGTACCGAGATGGTACCCTGTAATCCTTTTTGATTACCTATTCCCGTTAAATCTGGCATGAACCAAGACCAGAATTCGACGGGATTTTTAAATCTGTAAACCATTTCAAAATCGGTTAAGAAATGGCGGAAAACCCTTCTTGATTATCTTCAAAATATTGCCGTGACGTCATAACCACGTGGACGCAGACCTTCTAGAATGTTCTACAACATTCGGGTGCGCTGTTATTAGCCACACGCTGATTGGCTGTTGCTCGAATGATGATTGGTTGCAGCCTGCGCCTGCGACGTCACGAGGATTATAAAATGAGACGTGATCCAGAGATCGAGAGCATCCTCGGCAAGGGGCCGAACAGGTTGGATCTGTACCAGCTACTATCAGCGCGACAGACAATACGTGTATTACTTCGCTATGTGTCGGGTTTTTCTCCAGTAGCTGGCAGTTTCCCAAACCACTGCACTAAAACAATTTTGTAACTCCCTACTTACGGGAGTAATTTTGAACTTTCTGATTATTGTTCACGAATATCAATATCTACTTCAGAACACGAATTTGCGGTGAGGTCTTTACGGCGTGAATATGTGATTCTACAGATGTAGAGGCAGGATGCTGTTTGATGGATGACTCGCCGGATCTGCCGGCCAAGCCTAAAAGTGGTATTTCAACTGTCACCGCACTAATATTGTGTAGGCTCTTCTAACTTTCGACCGCAGCAAGTAAACTCTGCCCAGTGCATCTTCAGAGCTGGCTGACGTACCCAGAACCGTGAAGCTCTGTTTTGTATCTTCATTTGCTTCTGACAACCCCCGTTTGTGATCGGGTTGTTTACACTTACCATCCGTGCCATCATTGTACTGGAACTTTCTTCACCATAGTAGTACTATCGTATCTTTTGCTGACTGCTCGTTAGACATCCTATTAGGCTTACAGTGCTGATCGATGTACCCCTCCCACCATGAGTGTTCTTGCGGGAGTCTTGTTTGCGGAAAACAGCTTGCGGGAACCAACCTGCAGGAATTTTCCAGCTTCCTGAGAATGCATCAATGCACGTCAAACTACGGAATGACATATCAATTTCAGTAACACGGCAGCCTAACTTAAGAGTATTCAAGAACGGTCCCGATGACTAAAAGGTACTGTAACGGTCTTAGGACTGCTAGTTATAATTTCTGTATTTGTTTATGGTTATTATCATTTTCCTCAATGTGTTGCTAACCGCACTATGGTAGGTTCGTTAACCTGTACTAATACATATATATAACTTCGATCATTTGATACCGTATTGATTGTTCTGGTTAAATTATGTTTATATATGGCCAGTGGCCATCAGTTCATATGTTTTGTTTGTTTATAGAAAATATAGGACTGCAGTGCACGTAGGAAACACTATACAGCAACACTTATATATGCAGCACCTTCTCCCGCCATCAACAATTTTTCACTGAGGTCGCTGTCCATGCTATAACTCTGTTTAGCCCGGCATGCTACCGACTAAACCTTTTCTATTCAGCTCGACAGGATAGGTTCAAAATGATTAGAGACACTTTCTTCATTACATACTCTGTAGAGTACTCTTCTTTTCTGGCAGTGCGATAACCTAGCCCCGCACTCCGGTAAGACTCATAACTCCAAGATTTTGTCTCTCTTCATGCCCCACTCAGCCGTGTGGCTTCTTAATTGGTTGGATGTCCCTATCCGTACCATGGGCTGATCCGACTCTGGGAAACTGTTGGGGTTTCCGAGTGGTGATGGCCAGGGTGAGGTATCACATACATTCCCCTTGTATCTTTGGATACTTAGTAGGTAGGACATTAGCCAATGTAGGAAAGCACTGCGAAAACATATATTAATTTTTATTTTATTACTGAACAAACCACAGTGCAAAGCAGGAGAAGTTGTATATAAACCTAATGACAGGTTAGACAGTTAGTTCCATAGGACCTGGTGACGGGCGAGATGCGTATTCCCACCGAATTCCATTAGAATGTCTGGGCATCATATTTAGATCTGCCACGCCCTTGCGGGAAGGCCATTTACGGTCGGCATTCGTCTCTCTCACCCCCACCATAACGGTAGGGCAATGGTCTAATAATGCTTGTGTGAAAAGTAACCTATGTCTTGTAACGTTTTATGTGGTTACGAAGCGGGAGGTCCGGATTCTTATCCAGTTCGGAGATCCTACTAAGTAACATGTATGAGCGCTGTCTTCAGTATGGATGTCGTGGGACATCAGTTCTCAAAGACAGCCGTGTCTAATAGCTAGGTAGATACCAGCCAGTTGCGGCCAAATATAGTTCTTGTTTTGAAAACAACTGAAAGCTAATTAAGCAAAGCAGAAGGCCCGCCTGTTTCCGTATGGCTTCTTGTAATGTTGTGGATGGCTGAGTGAGGAAAGGGCCAGTTCGCCATCGCCACTGGTGTGAAGGCTAAACTGTGTTGTGGCGATGTCGGTGCTATGTGTTGTAACTAAATTGGTAAGTGCAGAGATTTGCTTATTAATCTCGTCTATCCGTTCTCTCATGTTGCCATTATTGTTGTTATTTCGCTGGTTCCCGCGCCCGGGGGCCCCGTTGGAGTTTCCTTTACGGGCACACACTCTTCCTCCAGGCGCTTGATTCTGATTGGAATTCTGTAAACCTGGTGGTGGTGATGTCTGTTCAGTTGGTGTTGATGAACTGGAGGGAGCATTAGCGGGCGGGGCGACAGCTGCACCCTCTATCTCGTTGATAGGATGGAGTTGGCGTTGGTTATTCTTTTCCCGCTCCAGAAATTTCTCTATACGAACCGCGGTTGCCGTTAATTGGGCCAAACTTCCATGGTCGCCTAGAAATAGCTTTTCTTTCAGGGCGGGTTCACCACTTAATGCATCGATAAAAGTATCAAGATGCAAATGGATCACGCCCTCCGTATTGGTGCTCGGATATGCGCGGGTGACTAGCCTCCTGATTCAGCCAGGTTACTTGGGAAGAGTTTCTCCCACGCGTCGTCTGAGGTTTTTAAGTTGAAGACACCTGGTTTCTCCGAGGGCTGTGTCCCCAAATCGCTCCATCAGTGCTCATTCCAATTGTGTGTAGGTGGGTGTGTAGTCAGTCCCAAGATCCGCAAGAACTTGAAGGGCTTTTTCAGAAAGTTTTGCGGCGAGATATTCACCCATTTGCTGATCATTCCAGCAATTAGTCCGACTTATGATCTCGAACTGTATTTTATAATTGGTCCTGTCATTCCCCCCACTAAATTCGGGAGGAAGGATGACTTGGCCAACACCGCGGGAAGAATGAAGTGGCTGAAATCTGCATGGTGCGGGTATCTGAGAATCTGACGAATATGCTGAAGACATGGTGGTGCTGGTGGTGGTGGTGGTAGTGTTGGTGTCTCCCGTTGATGCCGATGCCGAGGGGCTAAGACACGTGTACTCCAATTTAATGAGTCCGCCTCGGTTGTAGAGCCATAGACCGGCATGGGTCTGTGGACGGGAAGCGGATTGTTGTGAAGATTACATAGACGTTCTCCCCGAGGTGAGGACTGATATTCCTCATATGGTGGTGGTGCAGTTGGCTGATGGTCGTGATGTGTTGCGTGACTGATATACCAGCGAAATGGTGGTGCCGATTCCTCCTGATAAAGTTGCGGTGTGCCCCTTGAATATAGCATTGCGCTAGAAGGGGGCGGTGCGGGAGGTTGTCTGTATTGTGGATTACCCCCCAGCCATATAGTCTCCGTAGATGACACGGGTGAACGATAGTAGTCTGAAGGGCTATTGAGATGCCCGTAATCGGGTCTTTGTTGGGGTTGTCCACAATTCGACCCTGTTGGTGGTGGCCTGTCGCGGACGTCCGATATTGTTCTGAACTCTGCTACCGCCTGTGAGACATCCTGAAAGGTGCCATTGCTAACACGCGAAAACAGGTTATAGTGCGGGGTTGTTGATTCCGCTGAATTTCTGGCATAATCGGTGAGCATGTGAGCTGAAAATCCATCGTAGGACGCTACCGCTTGATCAAGGGTGTCGTCGCTAAATGGAGAAGGTATTGAACTGAGCGCACTATATGGTGTGGGCGTGAGTTCGCTGTAGTTGGTTAATGGTGTTCTTCGAGCCCCACATCGGGCGCCACTTGTAGCTCACCGGGTAGTGTCGGGCCATTCCGGTGTATCATGTCGACTTGCTGTGCTGCAAGTGCACGATGAATGATGACGCTGGTTAGCATCTGGTCTCGGGGTGATGGACCATGTATGAGACTGCTGTGTGGGTAACAAAAACTGGCTCCTAAGGCCGGTGGAACTCAATCGTTCTGGTGGGGCCGGACGACCATCGTCGTGAACATTAAATACAACAGTCTCATCCCAAGAATTAATTTGTGTCACCAGTATGCCTGTCCATAGCAATTTCGTGATCTATGGACTTACAAGATATGATTTGGTGACCTAGAAATATAAGTCTATACAATGATTTTAACTAAACAATTATAAATATGCTAGATAAAACTAAAATAAGAGCATACAAAAATACGAGACATAGAGACAGGTAGATGAACTTTTAAACATGGGGCTCCCGGAGGTACCACACAGACTCGTAGGTCCGCAGAGGTGTCCCCGCAAGGGAGGCTCCTGTACACGAGACTTAACTAATTAACTTAATATAAGTTATTATACCTCTAAGCTGAAAGGATGAAGATTATCTCGGACGAAAAGCATGTGCCTCACGTGGGCACTACTCCTAGTGCTAGTTTGGGTGAGGAGTATTATCCTCGCATGGACCATCATCGCTGAATCCTTGCAAGAGGCAAGTGCCTCGCGCGGGCCTCTGTCTCGGCAAGGTGTCGCCACTGCTTAAAGCGGGAGAAGAGTAGTAGGCAAAAACTCCAACGGGGCCCCCGGGCGCGGGAACCAGCGAAATAACAACAATAACGGCAACATGAGAGAACGGATAGACGAGATTAATAAGCAAATCTCTGCACTTACCAATTTAGTTACAACACATAGCACCGACCTCGCCACCACACAGTTTAGCCTTCACACCAGTGGCGATGGCGAACTGGCCCTTTCCTCACTCAGCCATCCACAACATTACAAGAAGCCATACGGAAACAGTCAGAGTGATGCCGGTCCGACGCCATTGTCGCAGATGGCATCATTGGAAACTCTGTCACAGGTACACCGCAAAGTAATAGTCAAGTGTGCCTGTCTGTTTATTGGCGTTTCCACCAGTGCCACCGTCGACACGGGCGCTTCTATCACAGTATTTATCAAGCGCTTGTATGAGAGAATCCCATCTCATAAGAAGCCTCCCCTTAAGCCTACACACATTTACCTACAGACGGCTACGGGAGCTGATGTGCCCGTAGCCAGTGTAGTCAATTTAGTTATCCAAATAGAGGAGATGCAATTCATACAGCGAGATGTCATCGCCTCTATTCATAATGATGCCCTACTCGGCTGATTTTCTCAGTGCCAGCGAAACCATCATACATTGCATACAACAGGAACGTGACATACACGGCCGATGAATCCCTCTTGGCCCAGCGTCGTCATTATTCGACATGTGTGCGGTTATATTATCAAGTACCGCCACAGTTGAGCCAGGACAGGAACAAATCTTATGGGCCCCGCACCACAGTTAGGAAGCAACACACACATCGCCATGCTGGAACCCGATCCTGATTATTTGATGGCCTCACAATGCGCAAGTCCCCGCATAATAGTAAATGCTACTAATAAGGAAAATATACCTTTTAGAGTGTTCAATGGTACCGCAGATCCCATCACTCTGGAACCCGGAGTACACTGCGGCCATTCACATAATCTCATTGGAATCACCTACATCCGCTGACACACCACTGCAGATGACTGATGATTTACCTGAACATTTACATGATCTGTATCTATGTGCCACAGTTGGATTACAGCAATCACAGAAACAAGAAATTCGGAAACTACTAGATAAATAT
>JAVVLW010000788.1:0-10000 GCA_034401795.1 Chaetoderma sp. LZ-2023a
ATGATGATGATGATGATGATGATGATGATGATGATGATGATGGTGGTGGTGATGATGATGATGATGATGATGATGATGATGGTGGTGGTGGTGATGATGATGATGATGATGATGATGATGATGGTGATGATGGTGATGATGGTGAGGATGATGATGATGAGGATGATGATTGTCATCATCGTCATCATCAGCATCGTCATCATCAGCAGCAGCATCAGCATCAACAACAGCATGGTGAGCATGTTCATGATCATGATAATCACCATGCCGATAATATGTCAATTTCTAGACCTGTCTATTGTACTGAATCTATTTATAATGTCCCGGTCAGTAACAGATTCGATCTGTTATATCCTAATAGCGATCATTTAAATAGAGATGCCTTAATAGATGATGACAAAACCGTAAGTCGTGTCTTGCGTTCCAATACCCTAGTAACGCAAACTGCTGCGGCCAATGCGAGCGATACTGCTAGCTGTCATGCCGCGACCACCTCACATTCTACAGCAAGCAATGCTCACTCTAATATAGGCTATGCGACACCAGCTATTCAACATGCCAACCACTGTACTATTAGTGCTAACATTCAGAATAAAACTATTAGTGCTAATATCGATGCAATAATTGCACCCGTTTGTATTAATGATAATGCTAATTCAATCACTGTAACTAGTAACTACAATAATAATAATAATAATAATAATAATAATAATAATAATAATAATAATAATAATAATAATATACTTAATAATAATAATAATAATAATAATAATAATAATAATAATAATAATATACTTAATAATAATAATAATAATAATAATAATAATAATAATAATAATAGCGGATTAAATAAAAATAATCTGTATTTGGAATATATTAATATCTTCAGCTATATGGTCAAAGTACGATTTCTGAATTTCATTAATATTATATCGTATTGCAACATTGATGGCGAAAACCATCTATATGCGCATGATTATGTTGATAAGCCATTATGTCAATGGAAGTGTAGTTACAATTTTATCAAATTAACGCAGGAATATGATTCCCCTTCGTTTGCAATAAACACGAAAGGCATGCGAATAGGACACATAAATGTACAACACATACTCCCAAAAATGAATCAATTGAAAATAATCATGGAAAAATCCATTAAGGAATTAGAAATCTTCGCCACAACAGAAACAGTTCTAAGTGACGTAATAAACAGTAATCAAATAGATATTAATGGCTATAATTTTGAGAGAAAAGATCGGGCAAATCGGGATGGGGGCGGTATCATAATCTACATAGAAGAGAATCAGACGTATTGCAGGCGGGAGGAGTTAGAATCAGCAGAGTTAGAGTTATTATGGATGGAAGTTACGCCGTATAAAACGAAACCTTTTCTGTTAGGCTGTGTCTATAGGCCGCCAAATTCGCCAGCTAGCTGGATAGACGAGTTCGAACCTTTACTCGAGGCAGCCTATCTACATAACCCGGATATAATTCTAATAGGCGACTTCAATATTAACTTTCATCTACCGATACCTACAAAATGGCAATCAGTGATGGATGGATTTCATTTAGAACAACTAATTTCTAAGTCGACTAGAATCACGGAGAAGACTGCCACCCTAATCGACCACATCTATGTCACTGACAAGAGCAAAATTACGGAAGCAGGCGTAGGCGATCTAGCCCTAGCAGACCATCTTCCAGTGTTTGTTGTGCGGAATAACGTCACGTACAAATCTCAGACTCACCATACGATAAAATACAGGTGCAGAAAGAAATTTGATAATATTAAATTCCTTAATGATTTATCTCAATATAATTGGGAAATGATTAATATGATATGCGATCCAAATGAAGCTCTCGCGTTATGGCATGAAACTTTTCTTGCTATTCTGAACAACCATGCCCCTATTATTGAACGTAGAGTTAAGAAATACTGTCAACCTGGATGGATTAATGATAATATTTTGAAAGCAATGAAAAAGCGCGATTATTTTAAAAAAGTAAATGATATGGTTAAATATAGGGAGTTGAAAAATAATGTAATGTATTTAATAGAAAGCGCAAAGTGTCAATATTTTAGTATAAAGTTAAACGAGCATAAACAGAATCCCTCAAATATATGGAACATCATGAGAAGCATCAACCCAAAATCTAGCAAAATGCCACTAGTTTTACATAATAGCGATGGACGGGAAATTAGGGACACTGCCCAACACTGTGAGATGTTCAATTCATATTTCACTACAGTTGCAACCGACCTAGCGAATTCGATAAATACCCAAGACAACGCAATAACTAATACAGGCAGGCTCGTAAATCACGTTAACAGTAAAGTACCAAAAGGGGTTAATTTTAGTATACCTAACGTAACAGTAGCCTATGTCTATGATGAAATATCGAAATTAAAAACAAACAAGTCGGCAGGGTATGATGAACTTAACGCCCATTTTCTAAAATTATCTGCACCGATCATCGCGCCGTCAGTAACTGCCATCATAAATAAAAGTATTGATACTGGCGTATTTCCTACAATGTGGAAATACGCCAAGGTAAAGCCATTACACAAATCAGATAATAAAGCCGAGATCAGTAATTATAGACCCATTTCGATACTGCCAATTCTATCAAAAATTATAGAACGGCATATACATAATTATTTATATAAATTTCTAAGTACATATAATTTACTATACGAATCTCAATCAGGATTCAGGCCAAAGCATTCTTGCGAAACAGCGCTGCTAAAATTGATAGAGAAATGGCGATTCTCAGTCGATAAGGGCGATTTTGTAGGAGCTATCATGATAGATTTTAGGAAGGCCTTTGACCTTGTTAACCATGATATACTCCTGCATAAATTAGGCATATACAAATTTGACCCTCTTTCGCTAAAATGGTTCTCATCATATTTAGAAGACAGACAACAGTATGTGTCAATTTCTGACAAGATTTCGAGTATGTCACCGATAACAGTAGGTGTCCCCCAGGGTTCAGTATTAGGACCTCTGTTATTTATTATTTATGTTAATGACCTTTATATGGATATAAACAGTAACATTGATATGTACTGTGACGATTCAACCATGCATTGTAGCTTTGACAATGTGCCAAAGGTAGTCGAACATCTGACTGGTGATATGACATCAGTACAAAACTGGTGTCAAAATAACAAAATGATTTTAAATGCAGATAAAACTAAATTGTTAATGATAAGCACAACTCGTAAACTAAACCAAATTAATACATCAGAAATTAGAATTCCAATAGGTGACGGTGAGCTAGGCATAGTAAACGATGCAAAACTTTTAGGTTTACATATTAATGATAATCTATCATGGCAACCACATGTAAGCAAAATATGCAGCAAAATAGCTTCCCTTATTTATATGTTGAAGAAAAACAAACAATACATGAATATCGATGAGCGTAATTTATTCTACAAATCATATATACTGTCTCATGTAGATTATTGCTGCTTAGTGTATTATGTAGGCAATACGGCATTGATAGGTAAACTAGAAAAATTACAGAAACGCGCAGCAAGGATTATCTTGGACGTCCCACACAGAACTCCGTCTAAACCGTTATATGACACGTTAAAATGGACAACCATAGGTGAAAGAATGACCATGAAAACAAACATCATGACATACAAAGCCCTTAACAATCTTACACCTAGCTATATTACGGATATGTTTACACCCATAGATGAAGCCCACAAACGAAACTTACGATCTAAAACTTATGGTCACTTAAGACCTCCTAAAATCCGAACAGATTATGGCAAGAACAGCTACATATATATGGCATCCCAAATGTGGAATACACTACCAACAAGCATTACACAGTCACCATCCCTTGCGTCCTTCAAAAATAACATCTATGCTCATTTAAAAGCGAATTGATCAAGAAAAGTGCCTTTGTAAGAACAGGGGTGTATGTGTAAATATCCTCGTATGTAAGTTCTCTGCGCGCGTGCGCGCGTGCGCGCGTGCGCGCGTTCATGCATGTATATAGGCCTCTGTTTGAGTAGGCACGTACGTAGGCCTACTATGTTTATTGGAAACGTATGACTACTGATTTTTTTTACTCTCCAAGACGCATTTTCAAGAGTAAGAGTTGCCCATGCGTCTTTAATTCATTAGACACTAAATAATCTGAAAGAATAAGAACCAAAGATGAAAACCCTAATGTAAATTTGCCGATCAATAGAGTGCGATTTTTAAGATTTTACCGCTGAAATTAATGGCTAGACTAGAGAGTGTCAGTCATTTCAGTGGTAAGATTGCAAAAGTCGCACTCGCGTGGTCTGCCAATGGACATATTTCAAGATTAGGAAGCATAATGGTAATATTTGCCCAAAGAATCGATCTTAACAATTTGACTGATTTCCTCATAGAAAATGTTATCTT
Organism: Chaetoderma sp. LZ-2023a; assembly: GCA_034401795.1. NCBI lineage: Eukaryota > Metazoa > Mollusca > Caudofoveata > Chaetodermatida > Chaetodermatidae > Chaetoderma > Chaetoderma sp. LZ-2023a. The sequence continues at coordinate 4,413 of JAVVLW010000788.1, forward strand.
GCAGAGCATTAGTGTGTAATTTATGAGATCTTACCGCTGCAATGATTGGCTCGATTGCCGAGCCAGTCATTCCGTCGGTAAAATCTCTGAAATGGCATACTCATGGTCTGCAAATAGACATATTTCAGAGTAGCGACATGTGCTTTATATGCCGCTTTAAGAAGCATAATGTAAATATCACATACCTTCACGAACTGATTTTAATAATTTATTCTCCACTGTTGCTTTTGTTGTACAAATTGTAATTAGCTGTTTATCCTGTACATAGTTTAATTAAGTTAAATAGATGCCTTTCTAGGTAGGTTTAGAACATAGAAGGTAAATAGCTCCACAAAGAATTGATGTTTAAATATCTGTAATCTAGATCCGCTGATAATAAAAATAGACATATTTCAAGATTAGGAAGCATAATGGTAATTTTTGCCCAAAGAATCGATCTATATATTATTTGACTGATTTCCTAATAGAAAATGTTATCTTGCAGAGCAAAGGTGTGTAATTTCTCAGATCTTACCACTGCAATGACTGGCTCGATTGCCGAGCCAGTCATTCCATTGATAAAATCTCTGAAATGGCATACTCATGGTCTGCAAATAGACATATTTCAGAGTAGCGACATGTGCTTTTATATGCCGCTTTAAGAAGCATAATGTAAATATCACATACCTTCACGAACTGATTTTAATAATTTATTCTCCACTGTTGCTTTTGTTGTACAAATTGTAATTAGCTGTTTATCCTGTACATAGTTTAATTAAATTAAATAGTGTACATAGTGTAAATATAACTGTTCCGAGAGGGCCTCGGGTAGATCAGGCCACTGACGATGTACCCTCTTTAAATAAAGTTTATTTATTTATTTATTTTTTATTTAACTACTAAGTATCCGAAGATACGGAGGGAATGTATGTGACACCACACCCTGGCCATCACCGCTCGGACACCCCAACAGTTTCCCAGGGTCGGATCAGCCCATGGTGCAGATAGGGACATCCAAACAACTAAGAAGCCACAAGGCTGAGTGGAACATGAAGAGAGACAAAATCTTAGAGTTATGCGTCTTGCCGGAGTGCGGGGCTAAATTATCGCAGCTACCCGAAGAGAAGAGTATACTACACATTTCCTAACGAGGAAATCGTCTCTAATCATATTAAACCTACCCTATCGAGCTGAATAGAAAAGGTTTTAGTCGGTAGCATGCGGGGCTAAACAGAGTTACAGCACGGACAGCGACCTCAGTGAAAAATTGTTGGTGGCGGGAGAAAGTGTTGCATATATACGTGTTGCTCTATAGTGTTTCCTACGTGCACTGCAGTCCTATATATTTTCTACAAATAAACAAAACATATGAACTGATGGCTACTGGCCATATATATATATATATACACCTGTGCAAAAGTTAAGCACCAGCAAAAACAATAGAACGTAGAAACATGATGGTACAACTAGGCTGCCATACTTTTTGTCCCCGCGTTAGCTGATATAATTCCAAGTACGAAATGCACATGCATGCATGACTTCACGCCGCTTGATGTCCGTGCGTGGCGGGAAACAGCACACGTGTTCAGTTATGTAAAAGTCCAGTTTGAGGTGTAGAACATTACATACAGATTTAGGCGACAAGATTAGGAATTTTGTGTTCATGACCGTGGTTTATTTGTACAGAGAGAATTAGCTCTTGATTGTGAACCGCTATGGCAAGACGAAGGTTAAGTGATCGTGTGAAATGGCAAATCATAGGCATGCATACCACTGGTATGTCATGCAGAGAGATTGGCAGACAGCTGAACATTAACCATACTGTAATCAGTCGTTTGATTGCAAAACATGGGCAAACTAACGAGGTGAAGGACAGGCCTAGATCTAGAAGACCGAAGAAGACTACTGCCCGTGATGATCGAGCCCTAGTACACCTTGTTAGGAGATCTCCATTCACCAACAGCAGAGTGCTCAGCCAGCAATGGGAAACGCGCAATAGAGTGTCAATGTCTACCGTCAAAAGGAGACTGTATGCTGCTGGCATGAAAGCTAGGAGACCTGTCAGACGTCCTCTCCTCACTGCACACCACAAAGAGGAGCGTCTGAGGTGGTGCAACGAAAGAAGACACTGGAACATGAGATCCTGGAGACGGGTACACTGGTCCGATGAAAGTCGGTTCCTGCTTCATGCCACAGATGGTCGAACTCGTGTATGGAGGTCCAGACGCACGGCGTACGACCAACGTAACATCATGGAAGAAGTTCCATTTGGTGGAGGTTCCGTTATGATATGGGGGTGCATCTCATTTGATTGTAAGCTGGATCTGTTGACTGTACCTGGAACACTAAATGGACAAAGATATCAAGATTTCATACTGGATAGAGTTGTGGTCCCTCATTTTGTAAATCATGCACCTGGAACCCACCCTATATTCATGGATGACAACGCCCAACCACATCGTGCTAGAGCTGTGCATGAATACCTCCGCCAGAATGCCATCGAAACCCTACCATGGCCAGCAAGGAGCCCTGACATGAACCCTATTGAGCATATCTGGGACATTCTGGGAAACATGGTGAGGAGGGATCCTCCTGTGCAGAATCTACAGGAATTAACAGACGCACTCCATCTTGAATGGCAACGAATACCACAATGGCGTATCAGTCGGTTGGTGACCAGCATGAGACGTCGTGTCCAGGCCGTCATCCAGGCACAAGGTGGATATACCCGGTATTAATAATGACAGTCTCAAACTCGTGCACAGATGTTAAACTTCGTTTTCAGACACCATTAATGACAATCTAGCCACGTGTGTCAACTGTAGGGCAATAGTTGTCAGTTGTGTCAACGTAACCATATTCAGGCATCGTTTTCAAGTTCAAACAAAAACATACAGTGTTTCCCCACCATCATAATCAGCATTCCTCTAGTTGCATTATTACCTCTTGTACTAAGATGGATGGGTACATAAATGTTTATGCTATTGCTTTCTTCATAGCACATGAATATACCCTCGCATGTGCGTAAAAATAGGGTGGTGCTTAACTTTTGCACAGGTGTATATATATAAACTAACCAGAACAATCAATACAGTATCAAATGATCAGAATTATATATTTTTAGTACAGGTTAACGAACCTACTATGGTGCGGTTAGTGAAAAACACCTTACAGAAAATGAGAATAGTTATAAACATATACAGAAATTATAACTAGCGGTCCTAAGACCGTTATGGTACCTTTTAGTCATCGGGACCGTTTATACGGATACGATATAATTAGAAGAGTATATTTAACGGAATAATTAAAATGTTAAGTATAGTTACTTGAATACTCGGTAGCCATTCTTAACTTTGGCTATCGTGTTACTGAAATTGATACGTCATTCTTTGGTTGACGTCAGTTGATGCATTCTCAGGAAGCTGGAAAGTTCCCGCAGGTTGGTTCCCGCTAACAGGACTCCCGCAAGCTGCCTATGACGGGAGCGGATCGAACTCAAGACTGTAATCACAATATAGAATGTCTAACGAGCAGTCAGTAAGAGATACAATAGCATTACTGCTGTGAAGAAAGTTCCTGTACACCGATGGTACCGAAGGAAGTTGATAACAACACGGTCACAAGTGGGGGTTGTTAGATGCAGATAAGATACAAAACAAAGCTTAACGGTGCTGGGTACGTCAGCGCGCTCTGAAGACGCACCGGGCAAAGTTTAGTTGCTGCGGTCGAAAGTTAGAAGAACCTGCACGACATCAGTGCGGGGATGGTTAAAATACCACTTTTTGGCGTGGCCGGCAGATCCAGCGAGTCATCCACCAAAGAACATCGCTGCCTCTACATCTGTAGAATCACATATTCAGGCCGTAAAGACCTCACAGCAAGTTCGTGTTCCGAAGTAGATCTTGATATTCGTGAACAATAATTAGAAAGTTCCAAATTGCTCCCGCAAGAAGGGAGTTACAAAATTGTTTTAGTGCGATGGGTTGGGTAACTGCTAGCTACGGGAGAAAATCCGACAGAAAGCGAAGTAATATGCATATTGTCTGTCACGCTGATGGTAGCTGGTACAGGTCCAACCTGTTCGGCCCCTGGCCGAGGATGCTCTCCATCTCTGGATCGCGTCTCCTGTTATACTACTCGTGACGTCACAGGCGCAAGCTCCAACCAATCATCGGTCGAGCAACAGCCAATCAGCGCGTAGCTAATGATAGCGCAGTCGAATGTTATAGAACATTCTAGAAGTTCTGCGTCCACGTGGTTATGACGTCACGGCAATATTTTGAAGATAATCAAGAAGGGTTTTCCAAGATTCAAGATTCAAGATTATTTATTCAATAATTCCAAGATAAACGAATTCACGAATCATACCAGGTTGTCCGCCTAAGGCAGTGCCTATTGTTATGGCGGACACCTTACACACATATATACAGGTATATATAAATTAGACAAGACAGTACTTACACAAACAATTATAAATTCAGACATTACATTTACTACTTCCTTATTAACCCTTTGACCCGTGATCCACATAAACAGTTTAAATTTCAAAGAGGAAATATGTCAATTCGCTCAGTCTCTCAGTCCGCGAACCAACATATAATACTGTAACAGCAGGGTGTGTGTAAGAGTTAGTCACTTGGGTTATTATTATTATTATTATTATTTTGCGATACATATGGGTAGTAAATAAGGACAAGACAGTTACGTAACAGACAAGCACAGAACATAGTCAAGTTCAATAATATACATGGATGTCTATGATTATAGATACAACAATAAACATTTATATATTAATAACTCAAATATTGGATACTCAGCCATTTCTTAACCGATTATGAAATGGTTTACAGATTTAGAAAGCCCGTCGAATTCTGGTCTTGATTCACGCCAGATTCGGCGGGAACAAGTAATTAAGAAAGATTACTTGGTACCATCTCGGTACACTAAAAGCGTCATCACATCTTGGTCATAAACTACGTGCTCTGTAAAAATAGCATCTAAGCATGAGCATGCGCACTATGCGCTTTAACGAACTTAGTCGTTTTCGCAACGTGATCTCTCTCATAGGCTCATATACGCTTATGGCTCTATCAAGGGGGGGGGGCGTGTTCAGGGAACGAATCCAGGACGGGCGGCGCGTACCCAGTTTAGCTGGTACGGCCGGTACCCGCCCGGTCGATCTGAACTACTCTAGGGCATTCGGGGATCGATCAATCCCAACACGGCGAGGTGTGGGTGGAGCGTAGCTAGTGATTGGCGGGGCATGGCTAAAAATTGAAAGGTCCATTGTTTCACGTTTCTCCTGATCGTATAAAGTTGTTTAACTTAATACCCCGTTGTGAGGTTTGCTATACAAGTTCTGATAAATTCCTATTTGTTAGATCTGTTGTTAGATTCTGTGAGTTTGTATCGCATCGGGATTGAGTTGAGTTGACGATTGGATATTTAAATGGTTTCCTTGTTGCAGAGCGTGATGAGAGACGGTGGGCAATAATGGACAAAGTGTTGCTTTGGAGCATCAACATGAAGGCTCAAGGCATTGGTCATGAATTCATAATCGCTTAGGATGTAGTCAACTGCACTACTTCATTGACTGTTGAAACAAGTCA
>JAVVLW010000791.1:0-25000 GCA_034401795.1 Chaetoderma sp. LZ-2023a
GGGCACGCGCCACGTATGCCATTGTGTGCCAGACATTTAAATGTAAAGATACAAGTAAATCGTGGCAGAATCTGAGTGTGCTATACATATATAAATAAGTCATACCTCTTGAGTATAAGCATCGTCATTTTTATTATATACTCAGTTAGGAGAAAAGTGTTAATAAAGCATATCGAATGTTTAATTATTAGCATCGAATATTGGTAAACTTAGCAGAAGATATTTGTGAGCGCTTGATAATAGATTTCTACAGGATATCCTAACCATGTTTTCTTTGGTAAGTCACTTCTTAAATAATTTAGACTTAACATTGAAATATAACCTCTTTAATATCAAAATAACCCACGCAGCCCCCACCCCACCCCACCCACCTACCCACCCAATCACTACACACACACCCTACCTTTTATACTCAATTCGCTCACTCTCTCGCTCCCATTGTCCATCCACCCCGGCCCCTCCTCCTTCTCCTCCTCCTCCTCCTCCTCCTCCTCCTCCTCCTCCTACTCATCTGCCGACACGGTTTTGGTGGAATTCAATTAAATTTGTTATGTGAGTTACTAATATTATTGTGGACTGCAAGATGACATTTACATTAGGCTCTGGCCCAGGATGCGGGCGGCGGTACGGTGGAGGCGTGCCGGAAAGTCAAAGTTGGGGGAATTTAACCACTCACTCATATGATTGCAGATTGTGACTGCGCATTCATTCTAGTATAAAATTGCAATATTTGGATATATTATTTGATGCCTGATAAACTCATAGCAATCGATAGCTTAATATTTCTTGTCAAAGGTGGAAAATAGTGCGATTAGGACACAACCAGTGCGGCCATAGTTTCGTGTGTGCCTGCTATGCGGATACTTATCATATCAAACGTTCCAAGAGGATTCTGTGTATATCTATGTTCGAAGTATCTGAAACTAATTTGACCAGAGCGTATTGTACGGGCAGCAATATCTCAATAGTAAACAACAGCTACAAATCAAATTGGTATCAATATATTTAACATAATATTCCTTATATCATAAAGACTTTGTCATTTCTGGTCTGTAAGGGTTAAAGACTGGAGCGATTGTTAAATAAAAACAATGTTGCTGGCAAGACAAAAAACCCACAATTATTAATAGCGCTATATACGGAGAACTGGACGTAATAAAAACAAAAAATTACACGTCCGGGTTATTTCAGAGAAATGCACGCGTAATGGCGTAACTACCTACATTTATTCATTCAATAAAAAACATTATTTTTCTATTTCCAGTCTACATATCCAGGCCATGGTGAATGTCACAATAACAATGACGTCATATATCAAGGTGCTCAAACAGATAATATGTCGTCATCAGTTCAGAGTGACGTCTCTTATCATGAAGACAACAGTTCTAGACATGCACAACATTGCATTCCTGAGGTTCCATTCAATGATATTCCTGGAAGTGCTCAACTCTCAGTCGATGTTCCACTGACGTCATTGCTGACCACCACACCAACCACATATCATGATATCTCTGAGTCTGTCGTGTTTCATTCCGAGTCATCAAGTTCTGACTCTGGTCTAGAGAGTTCAGATACCAGTTCAGTTAGTGGAGATTCTCCCTCCTCGTCACCACCACAACAACAGAGCTCCAAGCCTGTAACCGGCTCAAAGAAGACTGGTAGGAAGCCATTACGTGTGTGCTACACAGATCAACAACTTCATAGACTGGATCGACTGTTCATAGAAAACCCGTATCCGGATGTAGATCTGATGGGGAGACTGTCTGAGGAGCTGGAGATACCAGAGAAGAAACTCAGGGTAAGTATTTCAAACTGCCTTTAGACTTATGGGAATAAATAACCTTGTTTAGTGTGGAATCATCTTCGTCGCCATTGTCGTTGTCGGCATCACCGCAGCCGCCATCGTCGTCATCATCATCACCATTGTCGTCGTCTATTTTATTGCCATTCTATTGGAACATACGCCAAGTCAAAGTAGTTTCGAAATATTGAACAACTTGTCTAAATGAATGCATTAAAATGGACATTTCCAGTTTATCCAGCCATCCTATTGCGTCATAATCAACTACGTGACGTGTAGGATGACGTCATAAACAATTAAGGCATGAATGACTCAATTTAGTCTGTCTTGAATTATCCGACATCCAGCAAATAAGACACAGACTTAATTGTCCGACATCCAGCAACTAAGACACAGACTTAATTGTCCGACATCCAGCAACTAAGACACAGACTTAATTGTCCGACATCCAGCAACTAAGACACAGACTTAATTGTCCGACATCCAGCAACTAAGACACAGACTTAATTATCCGACACCCAGCAACTAAGACACAGACTTAATTGTCCGACACCCAGCAACTAAGACACAGACTTAATTGTCCGACATCCAGCAACTAAGACACAGACTTAATTGTCCGACATCCAGCAACTAAGACACAGACTTAATTATCCGACACCCAGCAACTAAGACACAGACTTAATTGTCCGACACCAGCAACTAAGACATAGACTTAATTGTCCGACATCCAGCAACTAAGACACAGACTTAATTGTCCGACATCCAGCAACTAAGACACAGACTTAATTGTCCGACACCCAGCACCCAGTCAAATTTAGTATCAAAATCTTCAACAGCTTAGCTGTATAGGTCTCTGAAAATTGATTGTCGGGGATTGATCGATCCCAACACAAGCGAGGTGTGGGTGGAGCTTAAAGCTAGAGATTTGCGGGGCATAGCTAAAGCTGAAAGGATCCAGTAGCGTACTATTTCAATGTTTTGAAAGTTAGTCATATTGTAATAAAATCATGATGTAGCTGTTTCCATTCCCAAATGAACGTTGAAATGTCCGTCAAGTTGTACGAATTGTATGTCTTTGATGAATTTACTATGTAATAAACATTCTGTCAGATATTTTGAAACTAAAGTGACTGGGTGGCGGTGCTGCTGCTGCTGCTTCTGCTGCTGCTGTTGCCGCCTATAGAAGCAATATCGTCCATTCAAATTAGTTTCGAGATGTTCAACAGCTTACCTATATAGTTACCCTGAAATTGCGATTATGGGAATTCCGGGTTCAAAGTATATACATCTATTCGAAGACGCATATAAAGTGGGCGGCGCTTAGCTAGAATGGGCGGGGCATAGGTAGAAATGTATCCCTCTATTAATAGTTAACCAGAAAGCACTATCATTGTAAGCTGTTAAATTCTAAGTTTAAGATAACAACGTTTATCCATATATCAATTATAATTAGTGACAGCAATGGACCTGCTATGATTAGTGACATCAATAGACCTTTCCCAGTTTATCCACCCATCATATGACGTCATAATCAACTACGTGACGTATAGGATGGCGGTATACGCATGATATCATGAATGATTCTAAATAGTCCGTCTTTAGTGCTTAACCCTTTAATGACTAAATTTGGTCAAACAATTAAAATATTTACTTATTTACGAATGTCAATTTGCAGGCAAAGAGAAGGCTGTTTCTGAAAATGTACCACTGGAATGACTGGCTCGGTTATCGAGCCAGTCATTCCAGTAGTAAATTTTCAAAAATAGTCTTCTCTTGGCCTGCAAATGGACATTGCCAAAGACCACAACAGAGGCCGGTTTTGGCCGCCTTCGTCGTGAAAGGGTTAATAGCTGACACGTTGCAAGAAGTGTGTGCCTTTACTATTAATAAACATTCTGTTGAATATTGCGAAAGTATTTTGACTGGACGCTGTAGCTGTCATGGATGCGGTGTGAGTGGAGCTTAGCTAGTGATGGGCGGGGCATAGCTAAGACTGGAAAGGTCCATTGTAGCCACCATCAATAATAGTTGGGTCTAATTTATCAGTCGCTAAATAAATACCATATATCATCATCCGTATTTCTTTGTAATTTATCGTTGTGTATCGTTTCAGATTTGGTTCCAGAACAAGCGAGCACGAACCAGACGCAGGCTGCAGGCATATGGTCCGACACCGTTTATGCCATCCAATCTACTGTCAGCTCTTGCTGCTGGCTACCAAGCATCTACCAAAGAAACAAGTGCACGGATTCCATCTTCAACGCCATTACAACCTCCTCGTGTGCCAGTTACCATGGGAACACACTCCTCGTACAGCCTACCAATAGAATCGAGCAATTTGTCAATTCCATTTGTCCATAGAAATTCGATAGCTACCGCTGGACTCTACTCTCCATATTTTCATTCAGTGAGGGCTTCATCAGCACTGCCCTGTCAGTTACCACGCACAGTTAAACACGAATATCAGATACCCACTACTCACACAATGGGACAAATTCAGCCAACATCATCAACAAATAGAGGTCCTCACGTGATTTCTTCTATGATTAATCCACCGCACGAGACGCCAGTGTTCAGTAGAGACGCCAATCATATACCTGTCACTTGTGGCTATAGAGATCCAAACTGTTTTAATAGCAGCCAGAATGCACTTCCGTTGTTATCATTCCCACAGTACTATCACTCAAGATCCGGTTATATGTCATTACCTTCATCTCAGAGCCAGAACATGTCAAACAGCCCAGTACTCCCATTTCAAAGCCAGAACTTGTCAAACAGCCCAATATCTCTATTTCAGCATCAGAATTTGTCAAACAGCCCAGTACTTCCATCTCAGAGCCAAAACGTGTCAAACAGCCCAGTACTTCCATCTCAGAGCCAAAACGTGTCAAGCAGCCCAGTACACCCATCTCAGAGCCAGAACTTGTTAAACAGCCCAGTACTCCCATCTCAGAGCCAGAACTTGTCAAACAACATGGTACTTCCATCTCAGAGCCAGAACTTGTCAAGCAGCCCAGTAATCCCATTTCAGAGTCAGAACTTGTCAAACAGCCCAGTATGTCCACCCTATTATGTAAACACAAGTTACTATCCATATTTGTAGCTGATTTTCTCAAACAATACATATATGCATAGAGAGTAATGCTAGATGCTAGACATAATGAGGTATACTTGGATCGCAATGCAAACACGTGATAATTCATATATTCGTATATATATCCATGATCTAGATAGGAAACAAATGTTATTCTGCATGACAACCTGATTGTGATGTCTGCTAAGTGACGACAAGTGCATAATGTAAAATGCTGTTTAATTAAAACTGTTCTTGTTTATAGTGCTGACCGTAACCTGTATATATGTAAATAATGTAGTAAAATGTAAATTATGAATTAAAAAATTTCGTCGAAATAAATTGTCAATGCTTGAAAAACACCCCACCCTACCCCAACTCTTAAGATTTAATGGTTGCACAACATAGAATAGCTCCATACCTGGAAGATAGTATGCATCATATTTGAAAACACTTCTGGTTTGCTCTTTAAATAGCTACCATTATAAGCGAATAATTGCATTGTATTTGTGTCGATGTATTATTATATCACGGCACTCTCTGTCTGTGGGGGATGGCTGTGAAGCGCAGTGGTTTCGGAATGACAACTTTGCTCAGATTTCTCGGATTGGTTTTAAAATGCATATATGTTCATTGTATTAGTGCTGAGAAAGCTGATCTGATGTGTAATGCGGTCAATAGCATGTAGCAGTCATCATGGAGATTGGTATCCGAACGATAAGTTTGTTGAATCAGGTTGCAATTTCTAATCTTTGGATCTTAATACAAAGTATTGGAATCACAGACTGATCCAACATCCCTTAGCATTGTTATCCTTCGGGCGCCAATCCCCATGATAGCAGCACATAGAAATCGGCAATGATACAGAATTTAAAGCTACCTGTGGCAATGGCAGAAATCAGATTCAGTATGATAATTCTGCTACGGTTTTCTGATCAGTCAAATTCATACTTCCTAGCGAAGATTCGGGAACTATTTTCTTTAGATCTAAATGATCATCACTAGAGGCCGCCACTTGTCTTTCCATCTCTGACTCGTTCAAGCAATACATACTCCTGATTAAGCTGGTCAATTTCAATAGGACAGGAAAGATCCCAGGGCGGTCACTCTTCACCTGATGGATACGTCAGATTTCTTTCTAGCTTACTCACAGAATGCACACACCGTAATCACAGAACGCACGCACATTAATCACAGAAGGAACACAGACACTCACGCACGCACACACACACGCATTTTAATAAATGGTTGAATATACACTCTATTCCTAATACCATATTTCGACATATACAATGAGTTGTGTTATCAGCTACACGTTTAGCTCAACGCAGTGGCAATGTCCAATCATTCACCCAACCTAACCATGACCCAGGCATTAACTTTAGATTTGACCAGGGAAAAGAAACTCAAGAATATCTTGAGTTCAACATTCTCTAGGCTACAATGCCCAAACCATCGTCTGATTTGGCTTCCATATGCCAATCAGAAACTACTTATGCCGCTTCTGACATTTATGAAAGAACTGGAGAGCGCACCGTTTACGTTCTGGTTCGTGTCGCTGTGCTGGACTACCTAGTTATCGGTGGGAACATAAGCCTATAACCTGTAGAGGTGAACCGTAAACAACTGAATTAAAAACAACACTAACTATGGCCTGAATTGGACATAAAAATTAGGGGGTTGATATAGGTCGACCAAACCAATGTTTTTAGCGTAGAATGTCAGGAGCAGGGCGATAATCCTCGTTACCACCAGATGAACTTACTTTCTCAGACCACAAATATCTGTCCATGGGCGTGCTTGCACTTTTGACCTCGTACACATTGCGACGTCATCATCGTCACAGATCTGTATGATCCGATGTGTTTGTCTTGCGTTATTTTAGAGCTTGATGTATTATAGTCAAACCAGCCATTGGTCTCGAGTCTCTATCTTGCATATGAGACTGATGCCAAAGGGTGATTTTGAAAATCATCATCATCATCATCATCATCATCATTACCACCATCACCAGCAGCAGCAGCAGCAGCAGCAGCAGCAGCATCAGCAACACTACCAACACCACTGCTTCCGCCGTCATTGGCGTCGTCGTCATCATCACAACCATGATTTGTGCTGCTAAAATAGAGAGCATGCGTTTAAACTAACTCTTATTATTGCATATGAGAGACTACAATGGTTTCGCTATGATCTTCCCTCCAGACTGTCAGATCATAGCAAGTCAATAGGCTATGCTCCGCCCACGAAGTGTATACTTTGAACCCTGAATTCACAGAATTCTATGGCAACGACAGCGCCCAGTCACAATACTTTCGAAATATACAACAGAGCATTTATGAAAAAGTAAATCCATTAAAGACATACAATTCGTACACATGACGGACTATTCCACCATCATGACAGCTTCTTTCTTATGATTGTGATGTTAGCCGACATGCCACGAAATAACAAATTGACATATGGTTCATGCACCGTTTATAAACAGGGGCGCTGATAGCAAATTGTCATATGTGTCTGCGCCATTTATAAACGGGACAAATTGGTTATTGGTGTCTCAGCGTATACTCTGCGTTACCTAGTAATGGGATATCTACCTGAATATTGCTGTGGTAAAACAATAATGTATTAAAAAAATTCAGTTGATGACGTTTGGTAATCTCTGGTGACCGACCTTACGTAGGCCATATGATCCTAGGATGTGACCAAATATACCAGACTTCTGTTGTTGGCATGAAGAAAATTATAACATTGGCTGCTAGAGACTTGGTTACTTTCGGTATATAGTACATGTGGCGAAATGTACGTGTAACAATTGTGCGTACGTGCGTGCATGTGTGCTTGCAAGCGTGCGTGTGTGCTTATGATATTGCGTACGTGCGTGACTGGATACGCGCGTGCGTGTGTGTGCTTGTCTTTGCGCGTATCTGTCTGCGTGCTTGCATGTTTGAGTGCGTGCGTGTGTGTGCGTGCCTGCCTGCCTGCCTGCCTGCCTGCCTGCCTGCCTGCCTACCTGCGTGCGTGCGTGCGTGCGTGCGTGCGTGCGTGCGTGCGTGCGTGCGTGCGTGCGTGCGTGCGTGCGTGCGTGCGTGCGTGCGTGCGTGCGTGCGTGCGTGCGAGCGTGCGTGCGTGCGTGCGTGCGTGGATTGATGGATGGATGGGCGGGTGGGCGGGCGGGCGGGCGGACGGGCGGGCGGATGGATGGATGGATTACGTCATAAATGTATTCAACAATATTTACTCAGCTGCCAGATAGTGAAGTTTAACATAATAATAGGATTAACTGGATTATCTTAATCACTTTCAATAATCATTCATTGTTTAACGCTGACCATGAAACAACGACGTCACTCATCATTCATTCTTTAACGCTAATGACATTCAACTAAACAATGACGTCACTCATCATTCATTCTTTAACGCTAATGACATTCAACTAAACAATGACGTCACTCATCATTCATTCTTTAACGCTAATGACATTCAACTAAACAATGACGTCACTCATCATTCATTCTTTAACGCTAATGACATTCAACTAAACAATGACGTCACTCATCATTCATTCTTTAACGCTAATGACATTCAACTAAACAATGACGTCACTCATCATTCATTCTTTAACGCTAATGACATTCAACTAAACAATGACGTCGCTTATTATTTCAATAGTGGCAAGACTTAATCAAATCCAGATTAATTTTTAATTACTAATCGAGTCTAAGGGCACGCGCAACACCTCGTGACTGATTGTCAGTGATTGTATGAGTGGCATACATTTCTAATCAAACACGCGTGGTAAATACTTCACACATGGTGGTACCTTATCTTCATTTCATTATTATTGTCAATTACTAGAATAGCTTTAATAAATCGCCTCAACGATTAATTACTAATATTGAATATATTGCTAAGCTTAGTCTAAAAATAAAAGCATATGAAAAAGCATATATGTGATAACGACAGCTCCATATAATATTGCAAAATGCTTTCTTTGGTAAGTAAATTCTTATATTATTCTACATAAATATGAAATTTTACTCTTTCCCTCTCTCCCTCTTTCTGGGCCACGAGATCAATGTTTCATTACTGTGATATTCTGACAACCTGTATTAAATAACCATCCACTTGCCCTGAAAGTCTTTTCTCAAGACAACTGATATAAAAATAACCTGTCAAGAGTGACTTTATTATGCTGTATTAAATTAGTCCGTTATCTTACGTTTTAGTTAATGCAATTTGATGGAAAATATTTAGAAACATTGGATGCTGGAATAGACATTGTGTATTAGCATGGTAACTATCAAACTTCAAATCAGAAGTCATTCAATGATGTTGATACTGATCAGTGCTACTAAATTAAATTACTCGCTCGCTCGCTCGCTCACCCACTCGCTCGCTCACTCACCCACCCACCCACCCACCCACCGACCCACCCACCCACTCCTTTCCCCGCCATCCCTCCCCCTCGCTCCATCCCCATCTCTGTCCTCTAGCATACTATCATGCTCTCATCTGAATTGTTTAGAAAGTTCGTCGTATTGTAACGAATTAAACCAGTGTGATGTGCATCTCTGATTCCATTCTGAACTGAACCATACACGACCACTTGATTTGTCTTCTTCATCATAATGACACTTGAGAACCTACTTGAGAACCCGATTGGTCAGTCAACTAGGCCTGCATACTGCCATAATCAATTACATATAGGCTGACGTCACAATTAAAATGCATAATGAATGACGTATCTAACTCCGCCTGAACGTTGAAAATTCCGGCAGGTGTACGAATTGTATGTCTTTGATGAATTTACTATTTATAAACATTCTGCCGAATATCTTGAAACTAAAGTGACCGGCTGCTGCTGCTGCTGCATATAGAAGCAACACCGCCCAGTCAAATTAGTTTCAAAATGTTCAACAGCTTACCTGTATAGTTACCCTGAAATTGTGATTCTGGGAATGCAGGGTTCAAAGTATATATATTTATTCGAACACACAAATAAAGTGGGTGGAGATTAACTAGAAATGGGTGGAGCATAGGTAGAAATGGGCGGGACATAGGTAGAAATGGATGGGGCATAGCTAGAAATGGGCGACATAGGTATAAATGGATGGGAGCCTGTAGATGCATGCATATACATGCATATAGAAGCAACACCGCCCAGTCAAATTAGTTTCAAAATGTTCGACAGCTTACCTGTATAGTTACCCTGAAATTGTGATTCTGGGAATGCACGGTTCAAAGTATATAAATTTATTCGAACACACAAATAGAGTGGGTGGAGATTAACTAGAAATGGGTGGGGCATAGGCAGAAATGGGCGGGGCATAGGTAGAAATGGATAGGGCATAGGTAGAAATAGATGGGCCATAGGTAGAAATGGGGGATATGGGTAGAAATAGATGGGGCATATGTAGAAATGGGCGACATCGGTAGAAATTGGCAGGACATAGGTAAAATGGGCGGGACATAGGTAGAAATGGGCGGGACATGGGTAAAATGGGCGGGGTATACGTATAAATGGGCGGGGCATAGGTAGAAATGGATCCCGCAGTTAGTATTTAACCAGAAAGCAGTAACATTGTAAGCTGATGCCTTTGAAGTTTAAGATAACAACGTTTGTCCATATACTAGGCATGATTAGTGACATCAACTTTAGGCACCATCAAGATCATTAGGGGATACTTTATCAAAGTCGCTAAATAAATACCATATAGCATCATCAGTATTTCGATGCAATATACTGTTGTCTATCTTTTCAGATTTGGTTCCAGAATAAGCGAGCACGAACCAGACGCAGGCTCCAGGCTTCTGGTCCAACACAGTTTATGCCATCCACTCTACTGTCAGCTCTTGCTGTCGGCTACACAGCATCTGCCAAAGAAACAAGTGCACGGATTCCATCTTCAATGCCATTACAACCTCATCGTGTTCCAGTTACCATGGGAACACAATCCTCGTACAGCCTACCAATAGAATTGAGAAATGTGCCAATTCCATGTGTCCATAGAAATGCGATAGCTACCGCTGGACTCTACTCTCCATATTCTCATTCAGTGGGGATTCATCAGCACTACCCTGTCAGTTATCATGTACAGCTAAACACGAATATCAGATACCCACTACTCACACAATGGGACAAATTCAGCCAACATCATCAACAAATAGAGGCCCTCGCATTATTTCCTCTATGATTAATCCAGCACTTGAGACACCAATGTTAAATAAAGACATCAATCATATACCAGTCACATGTGGCTATTGTGATCCAAACTGCTACAATACCAGCCAGAATGCACTAACGTTGTTATCATTCCCACAGTACTATCACTCAAGATCCAGTTATATGACATTGGCTTCATCTCTGAGCCATCATTTGTCAAACAGCCCAGTACTCCAATCGCAGAGCCAGAACTTGTCAAACAGACTGGTACTTCCATCTCAGAGTCAAAATGTGTCAAACAGCCCATTACTTCCACCTCAGCGTCGAAATTTGTCAAACCGCCCAGTACTTCCATCTCAGTGTCAGAACTTGTCAAACAGCCAGGTACTTCCATCTCAGAGTCAGAACTTGTCAAACAGCTCGGTATTCCCATCTCGGAGTCAGAACTTGTCAAACAGCCCCGTACATCCATCTCAGAGTCAGAAGTTGTCAAACAGCTCAATGTTTCCAGCTCAGAGTCAGAACGTGCTAAGCGTCCCAGTATGTCCACCCTATTATGTAAACACAAGTTACTATCCATATTTGCGGCTGATTTTCTCAAACCATACATATGTGCATAGAGAGTAATGCTAGATGCCAGACATAATGAGGTATGCTTGGATCGCAATGCAAACACGTGTTTCTTCATATTTTCGTATATATCAGTAATCTAGATAAGACACACATATTATTCTGCACGACAACCTGATTTTGACGTCTGTTAAGTGACGGCAATCGCATAGTGTAAAATGATGTTTAATTAATTATATATATAATAATAATAAGTACATGTATAATGCGTGAAACTCCATGCAGTAGCATGCTCTAGGCGCATACAATATGAGAAAACATTAAATTTAATTTAGTGAATAAGATTTAGTGAATAGGAATGTTTTTAGACTAGATTTAAAAGTGGGAAAGGTAGGAGACAATTTAAGGCTTGTAGGGAGATTGTTCCATTCAGTAGCAGCGGTAAAAGAAAAGGATCATTGCCCATACGTTGACATTTTTTCACTAGGAATTTTGAGCCGATGCTTATTTTCAGATCGTAGCAAACGTCCGGGAGAATATGGATGCAGAAGGTTTGACAGATAGGTCGGTGCCGTATTATTTATACATTGATAGGTCAGGCAAATGATCTTATACCGAATTCTCTGAGTTATTGGTAGCCAATGTAAGTCGTATAGCATGGGGGAGATGTGCTTATATTTGTGTATCTCACCGGGTAGCGTCGGGCCGTTCCGGTGTATCATGCCGACTCGCCACGCCACAAGTGCACAACGAGTGATGACACTGGTTAGCATCTGATCTCAGGGTGATGGACCTTGTACGAGACTGCCCT
Organism: Chaetoderma sp. LZ-2023a; assembly: GCA_034401795.1. Taxonomy (NCBI): domain Eukaryota; kingdom Metazoa; phylum Mollusca; class Caudofoveata; order Chaetodermatida; family Chaetodermatidae; genus Chaetoderma; species Chaetoderma sp. LZ-2023a. Next base: position 12,419 of record JAVVLW010000791.1, read on the forward strand.
GTGGGAAACAAAACCCAGCTCCTAAGGCCGTTGGAACTCAATCATTCTGGTGGGGCCGTGCGACCATCGTCGTGAACATTAAACACAACGGTCTCACCCCAAGAGTTTGTGTCACCAGTATGCCTGTCCATAGCAATTTCGTGATCTATGGACTTACAAGATTTAATTTGGTGACCTACAAAATATAAGTCTATACAATGCATTTACCTAAACAATTAAAAATATGCTAGATAAAACTACAATCAGGGCATACGAAAATACGAGACATAGAGACGGGTAGATGAACTTTTGAACATGGGGCTCCCGGAGGTACCACACAGACTCGTAGGACCGCAGAGGTATCCCCGCAAGGGAGGCTCCCATACACGAGACGTAACTAATTAACTTAATATAAGTTATTATACCTTTATGCTGAAAGGAAGAAGGTTATCTCAGACGAAAAGCTATGCGCCTCACGTGGGCACTACTCCTAGTGCTAGTTTGGGTGAGGAGTATTATCCTGGTGTGGACCGCCGTCGCTGAATCCTTGCGAGAGGCAAGTGCCTCGTGCGGGCCTCCGTCTCGGGAAGGTATCACCACTGCTTAAAGCGGGAGAAGGCAAAAATGGGCCCACTCTAATATTTCAATCAAATATTGCCATAGAAAGAAAAGACCATACTTAGTGCGATTATGACTATAGGGATGCGCACTGTTTTACGTGAAGACGGGACGAAGGATTCCCGATGGATTCCCTTGTCACCATCTTATGTCGTTCTTGGTCTGCTGTATTAGTAGTTGCTGCTTTATTTATGCGGGCCTTCTGCTTTGCTTAATTCGCTTTTAGTTGTTTTCAAAACAAGAACTATTTTTGACCGCAACTGGCGCTTAGCTACCTAGCTATTAGACACGGCTGTCATGGAGAACAGATGCCCCCAAGACATCCTTAATAGAAACAGCGCTCATACATGTTACGTAGTAAGATCTCCGAACTGGATAAGAATCCGGATATCCCACTTCGTAACCACATACAACGTTACAAGACACAGGTTACCTTTCATGAAAGCATTGTTAGACCATTGTTCTATCGTTATGGTGGGGGTAAGAGAGACGAATACCCACCATAAATGTCCTTCCCGCAAGGACGTGGCAGATCTAAATATCATGCCCAGACATTCTTATGGAATTCGGTGGGGGTACGTATCGCGCCCGTTACCGGTCCTATGGAATTAACCATTTAACCTGTCGTTAGGTTTATATACAAGTTGCCCTGTTTTGCACTGCAGTGCTGGAGGTTAGTACAGTAATAAAAATAATAATTAATATATGTGTTTTCGCAGTGCTTTCCTAAATTGGCTTAAAAGTGCTAACTACTAAGTATCTGAAGATACATGGGAAATGTATGTGACACCGCACTTCTGGCCATCACCGCTCGGAAACCCCAACAGTTTCCCAGAGCCGGATCAGCCCTTGGTGCGGATAGGGACATCCAAACAATTAAGAAGCCACAAGGCTGAGTGGAACACGAAGAGAGACAAAATCTTACTTATGAGTCTTACCGGAGTGCGGGGCTAGATTATCGCACTACCGGAAGAGAGAAGTATATTACACAGTGTGTAATGAAGAAAGCATCTCTAATCGTTTCGAACCTATCCTATTGAGCTGAATAGAAAAGGTTTAGTCGGTAGCATGCCAGGCTAAACAGAGTTATAGCACAGACAGCGACCATAGTGAAAAATTGTTGGTGGCGGGAGAAAGTACTGCATATATAAGTGTTGCTGTGTAGTGTTTTCTACGTGCAATGCAGTCCTATATTTTCCATGAATAAACAAAACATATGAACGGATGGCCACTGGCCATATATATACATAATCTAACCAAAACAATCAATACGGTGTCAAGTGATCGAGATATATATATATATATATATAACAGTATAGGTTGACGAACCTACTATAGTGTTGAGGAAAATGAGAATAATTATTAACAAATACAGAAATTATAACTAGCGGTCCTAAGACCGTTGCGGTTCCTTTTAGTTATCGAGACCGTTATTGCGGATACAATATAATTAACAAAATCTATATAGAGAAATAATTAAACTGTGAAGTATAGTTACTTGAATACTCGGTAGTCACTCTTAAGTTAGGCTACCATGTTACTGAAATCGATATATTGATCCATAGTCGACGTGAAATGATGCTCTCTCCGGAAGCTGGAAAGTTCCCGCAGGTTGGTTCCCACAAGCTTTTTTCCCCGCAAACAAGACTTCTGCAAGAACACTCATGGCGGGAGTGCATCACTTAGTGTTGTAGGCCTAATAGAATGTCTAACGAGCAGTCAGTAAAAAATACGATAGTACTACGTGGTGAAGAAAGTTCCCATACACCGATGGCACGGATGGAAGGTGTAAACAACCCGTCACTAGTGGGGGTTGTCAGAGGCAAACAAGGATACAAAACAAAGCTTACGGTCCTGGGTACGTCCACCAGCTCTGAAGACGCACCGGGCAGAGTTTACTTGCTGCAGTCGAAAGTCGAAAGAACCGACACGATGTAAGTGCGGCGACAATTGAAATACCACTTTTAGGTGTGGCCGGCAGATCCAGCGAGTCATCCATCAAAGAACATCCCATCTCTACATCTGTAGACTCACATATTCAGGCCGTAAATGCCTCACTGCAAATTTGTGTTCCGAATGTGGCTGTTGGTATTCGTGAACAATTATCAGAAGTTCCAAATCACTCCCATAAAGGGTGGAGTTACAAAATTGTTTTAGTGCGGTGGGTTGGAGAACTGCACGTTACGGGATAAAAACCTGACACATAGCGAAGAAAGACGCGTATTGTCTGTCGCGCTTATTAGTAGCTGGTACAGATCCAACCTGTTCGGCCCCTGGACGAGGATGCGCTCAATCACTGGATCACTTCTCCTTTTATACTCCTCACGACGTCACAGGCGCAGGCTTCGTCCAATCATCGTTCAAGCAAGAGCCAATCAGCGCGCAGCTAATAATAGCGCAGTCGAACGTTCTAGAACGTTCTAGAAGCTTTGAGTCCACGTGGTTATGACGTCACGGCAATATTTTGAAGATAATCATGAAGAGTTTTCTCTGGATAACTCAGCCATTTCTCAACTGATTTTGAAATGGTTTACAGATTTGAAAAGCCCGTTGAATTCTGGTCTTGGTTAATGTCAGACTTAATGGGAACGGGCAATCAATAAGGAATACAGGGTACCATCTCGGTACACTAAAAGTGCCATCCTACCTAGGTCGCAACTACGCACTCCATGAAAACAGCATTCTAGCCCGCGCATGTGCATCATGCGTTTTAACGAACTTAGTCATTTTTCGACACGCTATTTCTCCCATAGACCTATATACACGTATGGCTCTACCCAGAGGGGCGTGTTCAGGAAACGAATCCAGGACGGGTGGCGCGTACCCAGCTCAGCTGTATGGCCAGCATCCGACTGGTCGATCCGAACTACACCACCCCCTCCTAGTTTGACATCCGCGGTGGATCGACTCACGGATGCACACTAGGCGGGAATTATAGACTTCCCGGGTAGGCACATGGCCGGAGAGGAGTAGTGACACATTAGACGCATATTCAAGAGACAGAGCACATAGGGGTGCCAAGCGGAGGGGGAGGCATACTTTTGGTTTTAATTTATATAATAATATATGAAATATATGTACATTAAATATATAATCTTCATGTAACATACCCTTATGGGGTATTTTAAAATATTACGGCCGAATTACTTGCGCACCCCGTGTAAAAAAATGGGGTACACAACACGTATCTCGTATTATTAAATATATATTTGCGGCTCGCTGACCCCATATCCGTCCTGAAAAATAATAAGAAAAATAGAATACAATAATAATAACTTAACAGTTAGTTTATCAAGCAGCCTCAGCATAGCTGAGACTGCATGACGGGATTATGACATTATTGCACTGCGGGGTATTGTATACTTTACATCGCACATGACGTTCTCACAACACTGGAGTCCGCAGTGCTCATTTCGTGTGGGACACAGCTGGGCAACTAAGTTGCGCAACTATGTCGGATAACCGTAGTCATCTCATGGACGGGATTCAATTGATCTAACATATATAGTCCCATCTTAGCGTATTCAAATTCTTCGATCAACATAAAAATAGGGTATTACTGATTCCCGAGGAGCATCACCTTTTAATTAGCATGATACGGTTTTACAGATTGGATGCTTATAAACTTGCCTATTTTAATTTAGGCTGGAGCGCCCGATGGGGTGGGTGGGAGCCTGGTGACGTCAGCGGTAATTACCCTGACTCATCCTCGCCACTCCTCCATCACGCTGTGGTAGTCGCGTCTTTGGGCGGCTCTTGTGTTTAAAGTGTTTGATCCAATTTACTGGAAATAGCAGTAAAAGTACGTGGCCCTTGGAAACACGTGGTTGATCAAGTGCCGTTGCTGAGGTGTAGTCTTTGCAGATGCGAGACATGGAAATATATGTTATATCAAGATTCCGTATAAAATAATGTCCCTATTTGCGCGAGTTCTTAAACATGCGTCTTGGTATATGGCTGTAATAGGTAGTTCTCAGCCAATGTTGATTATGGACTGGAGCGCAGAGAAGAGAATTTTTTTAATTCCCTTTGTAATTATACTGTTAGATTTTTATGGCACTTTACCGGCCTGTGCGCTAATGATTCGTAGCACGGTAGAGCAGTTGTGCTCTTAATCAAAAATTTAACAGTAAAGTTGTAAGTAATTTTGATGTGTGGTTTAAACAGTTTTATTCAGGCGGTAGATCAACGTTACTGATCCCGTCAAGATAGCTGTGTTTCCCGAGCGGAAGGGCTGGCCAAGCATTCTCCTCAATGGGTAGAACTAGCTCCTGTCCCGGCCTAGACCAAACACATTAGGACCATTTTAATAATGGTTAAATTACAGTACAACTCGCAAAAATGTATGACACAGTTATTACAATTACAATGCCGTCATTCGGAGATTGTGAATACAGTCAACCTGAGTGTCTGTGTTTTGGTCATGTTGGTGATTTGTATCTGATACGCGTGACTGGTTTTCTGTGGATGGTACTTGCGCTGTGGTGAAGGTGACGTGTTTATAGCCGCCGTGTGCGGGAAGTGGGAGGGAGAGGTGGCGTGAATGTCAACTTTATCGAACCCTGAGGGTATTTCACTCTGTAATGGCCGAGCCCGTGGGCGGGACAGAGTTACTTTAGAGTGCAGATGACCGGTTGGATGCTGTCGTAACTTTGATCAAGCCATTGTCGAATTCAACTTTTCGGTAGCAAAATCCTACTCGTGACTGACGACAATGCGGGCATCATGCTCTTTTAATAATATTGACTGTTATTACGTGTAGATGAAGTATGTAGTTTAGCTGTTTCCGTACGACATCAGGAAATAGGGAAAGGGGAGAATCGTTGGACAAACGTCCTCCCGTGATGCGTACTGTAGATGGCTGTAGTGCATTCCTGATATCCATATGATCAGTTCTCCCGTAACTGGATAAGAAGGTGTGTGTGGGAGATTTGTTGGTTGCTGTCTGTTGATGATAATGCTGTTGTCGGGATGTCCGGGCTGCTGTATGATGCCGATGTTATAAACGAAGTGGGCGCATTCCAGTTTTCCATGCTGGTGAATGCCAAGTCTGTTGTTATTTGCGGGAGGTGTAGTCTGCGGGAGAAATTATTTCTCCCGTAATTTGTGCGGGAGGAATTTGTTGCGGGAATTTTTATGTCTCTACCGGTAATTAATTAAGAATGGTAGGTGAAGCCAAATGCTGTTGTTGCCGATGTTGCATGTCTCCGTTATGCTGAGTATGACTGAGCAAGTATGTGATGTATGCGCAATGATGAATTGACGTATCCAGTCTTGAAGGCAGGTGTGTTCTTGTAGGTGTTGACGTTCTGTCTGTTGTGTGGTGTCCTGACTGCTCATGGGGGAGTATGGTAGGCCTATTGGATGGGGTGGCCTTTGGACAGGGGGATGTGGTCATCTCCCATTACACGACGGTTGGTGTCCTGTCGTATTTTTTTAGACACCGGGAAAATTCGAGCCGAGAGTCTGCTGAACAGGCTGCTTCCCTGCCTACCACGGGGGTAATGGTGGTCAGTGCGGTGCGGGATGCCACCTCCTCGGTTGCAGCAGTCTCTCTCATATCTGAAGATTGACGGTCAACAGATGATGAGTGGAGTGTGAAATGGAATGGGCTGGTGATGTCCGAACTTGGTGTATAGAAGAGGGACGCGAATTGGAGTGATGGCGGTGGTGGGACTATAGAAAAGGGTGTCCCTTTGGAGGGGCGTGGTTTCGCGGTTTTGGGATGTGGTCGGGTACACCTCGTTGTACGTTTTTGCGGTTCTAGACACACTAAGGATTCATCCAGCCTCTTCACTCCCATGCTATTCACTGGAAGCATGGCTTGGGTCAGCCTCAGCTTCCGCTTGTGGTAACTCTATGATGGGGGCATAGCATGAAGTGGGTGGGAATGGGAAGAGATCGGAGGAACAAATTTTCCATCCAGTCCCTTGGACAAAACAAACACGAAATTCCCCAGATACGACTTCCCAGATCGATTAACCCATGCTGAGGAGGGAGAGGGCGAGTACGTATCTCGTCATCGTCGTCAGCGTTAGGTACTTATTCATCCACGTTCTGGCTTGGGGCTGAACTGGCACCGCAGTGCTCTGTGCTAACTGTGGGAATACATATTTCCGTAGAAATATCTGTCTGGGTACCGGTGTCACGAGAAATGCCCAGTCCGAGCTCTGGTGCTGGGTTGTCACTGACACAAGGTTTAAGTCGATCAAAGTGGATGACTGAGGTCAGTCCCTCTGAAGCACGGATGCGGTAGGTCATGTCCGACATCTTACCTACTACCACATAGGAGCCTTTCCACTGGTAACTCAGTTTACTTGGCACGTTTGCAGACCATCGTGAATCATGTACCCAAACCATTCTTCCTGCTTCATATGGATCTCCATGCACTCTCCGGTTGTGCCATGTCTTTTGCCGCCGGTGTGCAGTCGATAGTGTTTCTCTCACTAACTCATGGGCTTGTTCTATCCTTTGCCACAAGAGTTCGACATAGAGAGATGGTGAATTTTTCTCTCCTGGTATTTGTGGCATGGCCAGATCCAGGGCTAAGGCTAATTCACAGCAAAAACATCAACCGAGCAGGGGTGTAGCCCATGCTGGAATGTTCTGAAGTGCGGTAAGCCATGAGTACATACAGGAGCCGTAGATCACAGTCTCTACAATCAAGGCGTGTTTCCTTGGTAAGGATTTCCACGAGAGTTCTTTTGAATCTCTCTACCATCCCATCACTCCGGGGGTCATATGGAGTTGTCCTTGTTTTGATGATATGGAATAATTTGCAGAGCTCTGATAATAGCCGGCTCTCAAAGTTACTTGCTTGATTGGAGTACAACTCATAAGGCATACCAAATTGGCAGAACACATTGCTGGCCAAGACCTCTGCTACGGTGGATGCCTCTTGGTCCGGCAGAGCAAATGCTTTTACCCACTCCGTAAAGTAATCTTGTAACACGAGGATGTATTTATTTCCATCATCTGTCGTATTCAAGGGTCCGAGCATGTCGATAGCCACTCGCTCCCACAGTGCACCAACAATCTTATTTACGATTGTGCGATATGGTGTTGGCCAACAGCGCATTTTTGGCATGGGATACATTTGGCAACCCATGCCTTGACACTATCGCGAATCCCGATCCAGTGGAATCTCAGTTTGATACAGGCAACACTCCTTTCCCTGGCCAGATGTCCTGCGTTATCATGTAGTTGTTTCAACATAAGTTCACGATAACTTTCCGGAACTACCAAACGGTTATTAATATATAGAACGTTGTTTATTAATTGACATTCTTCGAACCATTGGTAGGAATATTTCGCCATGGTGGATAGAGGTGTTACCGATTCCTTAAGAGGACGTACCGCCTCCTGAATCCACGTATATATATTTCGTGTCTGCACATCTGTTGTTTGGTCGTGTGCAATTTTCTCCAGGATTCCACTCTGCGCACCTCAATTTGGGGAACTCCGGAAATGGCTGTGTTGACTGTGTCATGGTGGCGGCCTCTTCATGTTCAGCTTCTGTGCTGATTCTGCTGAGGGCGTCGGCATTCCCATGCAATTTGCCGGGACGGTGAACAACATTAAAGTTATAGGCCTGCAGGGATTCCTGCCATCTCGCTACCTGGCCCTCCAGATTTTTAAGTTCCTGAGCCACCGTAGCGAGGCATGGTCTGTACAGAGTGTAAAAGGGTGCCCGTACAGAAAGTGCTTATAATACTTGATGAAATGGACTGCCGCCAATAGTTCTCGCTTGGTGGTTGCATATCTTCTCTCCATTTTCTTCAGCGTACACAAACCATAACCCAACCAACACCTGCTCTGTTCCGTCTTTGGTGACCTGAGATAGAACTGCGCCTATAGCGAAAGCTGACGCATCAGTGTCTAAGATGAAATCGATGTTTGGATTAGGATGAGCAGGAATTGGAGCTTCACACTCACTCGTCCACTCAAATGGTCGATCTTTCTCGGTGATCTTGTAGAGGGGTGAAGCAATCTTGCTGAAATGTCGGATGTAACGGCGATAGTACTGGCTTAGGCCAAGGAAACTCTGTGTCTCCATAACTGAAGAGGGTTGATGCCACTCTGCTACTGCCTTAGTTTTTGATGGCTGTGTAGCCACTCCATCACTGGATATGACTTGTCCCAGGAACTCATCGCTCTGTCTGAACAGATGACATTTCAAATTGGCCGTACAGAAGCGGAAGAGCATGGTCTCCAAATTTGTCAGGGTTTGGTCAAACGTGGGTCCAAAGACTATTACGTCATCGATGTAACAGAGACAGATTTCCCATTGCAGGGTAGTTAATACCTGCTCAATGAGTCATTCAAAAGTTCCGGGAGCATTGCACAACCCGTAGGGCATCTTGCAGAATTGGAAAAGGCCATCCCTACAAACGAATGCCATCTTTTCCATATCAGCCTCATCCATGGCTACTTGCCAGTAAGCGCTAGCTAAATCAAGGATACAAAACCACTTGGACCCGGACAAGGAATCCAAGGCCTGATCTATCCGTGGTAACAGATAAGTGTCCTTAATGCTAAGATCCTTAAGACGGCGGTAGTCGATGCAAAACCGCAAGGTTCTGTCCGTTTTGGCCACTAGCACTAGTGTGGTTCACTGTCCCCACCACACCGGATGGACGCCCAGTTCCCCACACAGGATGCAGCCTAGGCTAGGTACCTTTCCGTATATGCCTGAGATAAAGACCTGTCCAAGTTATTGGGCCATAATCCGGGACAGAGTCAAGATGCACACTGACGACTCCCGAGGCCGAGCGAACACAGTACTAGACGCCAATAGGATCATCTTGGCAAGGGACCATAGCCCCGCATAGACCATACCACAGAGGTGATGTCTGCTAGACGCATCGCAACTAAGGCCCTCGCGTAGATCGTACTTTGATGTCATTTTAGCTGAGAGGCCCTGTGCAGATCGTACTTAGACAGATCATCCACCCCACGGGTATCTGGGCGCCAGACTCCTCCACCCAATTGGCAAGTGACAGGTTACACCGTCTCACACACATACCCTCCTGCTTCCCAAAGAATCATTTTTCATGACCTCTGATCACAGGAGACATGACTCGCAATACGAACGCTTGCCATGGCCTGACTGTACATTGAGCCATCTTGATCACACAGGTGAACTGACATGATCAAGACGACTGGCCGGCGACCCAGTCGATAGCAATCACCATCTGAGCTCACACTCAGGGGCAACCGACGTTCTGATCTGTACCTATCTGCCAACAGAATACGAACTTTGACCGTTTTCCCCAGCCTTGCCTGCAGGGCATCTCCGACAAAATACTGCCACAGAATTTTGCAGAGACTTGAGTGCACTGGGTGTGGATTGCCATCCACATACCACGCATGTCCACTTACTGAGACCGGATGAAGCAAAGATCTTGGCAGCCCGAACAATTCGCCGACTAGACGGTACCACAGTAGGATGTTAATTCATCCTTCGTTAGACACGGAGGCCTTCAGTATCTCCTCTGCACTATATACGACACTTTGTTGTTTTACATGTCTCTGGGCCCTCGCGGGTCCACTGCCGCCTGTTTTCGGCAGCCTTTGAGGAGCCTGTCCCTCTAGGTAACAGCACAGATGTCGTACATGGACCATGCCGGTCCGGGAGGTATTCGTCGGCCGTGTATGTCAAGTTCCTGTTGTCTGCAGTGTATGATGGCTTCGCTGGCACTGAGGAAATCAGAGCCAATTAGGGCATCGTTATGAATAGAGGCGATGACAACTCTCTGAATGAATTGCATTTCCTCTATTTGGATGACTAAATTAACTACACCGGCTACGGGTACATCGGCTCCCGTAGCCGTCTGTAGATAAATATTTGTAGGCTTAAGGGGAAGCTTCTTATGAGGTGGGATGCTCTCATATAAGCGCTGGTTAAATACTGTGATAGAAGCACTGGTGTTGATGGTGGCACTAGTGGGAATGCCACTAAACAGACAGGCACATTTGTAGATTAACTTTGCGATGTACCTGCGGAAGAGTTTCCAATGATGCGGTCCGTGATAATGGTATTGGAACAGCATCACTCTGTATATATTCCGACTGTTTCAGTATTGCATCTTGTATGCTTGTGGACGGCTGAGTGAGGAAAGGGCCAGTTCGTCGTCGCCGCTGGTGTGAAGACTGTGGTGAAGATGGAACTGGGAGTAGCAATGGTGGTGGTGATGTTGCTGTTTCAGTGTAGGCGGTATTAGTGTAGATGGCGGCACGTACGGGATGACGGATAAGCTACACCTGTGCAAGCCATTTCTTACAATGCTTCATAGGATGTTTTGGTGAAGCGCGGAAGAAACAATGATGTCTCCAGGGACGTGATTTCCTCCGTTTATGTCGGCGCTTGCGGATCCATGAGGCGGAGTGAATCGTTTCTCCTGAATCGCTACTGTCTGTGCATGCGGAAGACGATGCTGGCAGGGGGGATGATCTGCATACCAACCAGAGGGCACCGAGAATCTAGTGCCTTGGTGGCGGGATGTGGTGCTTTCAGAAACTGTCTCAGCGGAGGTACTACAACCTACCACTGCCGTTTTACATAGGAAAGAAGGCTTGTCATGTGCAGAAATAGAGGGGGGTGTCCTTGCTGTGGATGGGGGAGGCATCGTAGGCACTGACATATGTGAAGCCGTGCATTTTGGTGTCGGTGTGTAAGCTGATTTCTGTGGATGATGGTTAGCCACTGAACATTGTTGCCGCAGTTGAGCCGGGAGATGGATATGGGCACCAAAGTGGCTCTGTGTGATTCGGTGCCCTTAGGAGTTTGACTGTTTCTCCGGTTGCGGTGTGCTATGGTCTGGAGCAGGCATTGTAGAGGGAGGTTGGTTAGGACACCGCTCCCTCAAATGTCCTGGCTGACCGCATCCGAACCAAGTGTTCGGTGGTGGTGCGGTGTTGGTGGTGTTTGCTGTCCTAAACTGGGTGGTGGCGAGGTTGGTGCTGAGTGTTGTAACTAAATTAGTGAGTGCGGAAATTTGTTTGTTAATCTCTTCTATCCGCTCTCTCATGTTGCCGTTGTTGTTGTTATTTCGCTGGTTCCCACACCCGGGGGCTCCCTTGTACCCTCCTCTATGGGCATGGCCCATTCCTCCAGGTGCTTGATTTTGATTAGAATTCTGCACATCCGATGGTGGTGGTGTCTGTGTTGTTGGTGTTGATGATCTGGGGGAGCACTAGCAGATGCCAGCAGGCGGGGCGATAGCTGCACCCTCTATCTCGGTGATAGGATGGAGTTGGCGTCGGTTATTCTTTTCCGGCTCCAGAAAGTTCTCAATGCATACCGCAGTTGCCGTTAATTGGGCCAAACTTCTGTGGTCGCCGAGAAATAATTTTTCTTTCAGTGCGGGTTCACGGCTTAATGCATCAATGAAAGTATCGAGATGCAAATGGATCATGCCCTCCGTGTTGGTGCTCGGATATGTGCGGGTGACTAGCCTCCTAATTCAGCTAGCTAACTCAGGAAGAGTTTCTCCCACGCATCGTCGAAGATTCTTGAGTTGAAGATGACTAGTTTCTGACTAGATGCCTGTCGCCGAATCGCTCCATCAGTGCTCGTTCCAACTGTGTGTATGTGGGTGTATAATCCGTTCCCAGATCCGCAAGAACTTGAAGTGCTTTTCCGGAAAGTTTTGTGGCGAGATATTCACCCATTTGTCGATCGTCCCAATGGTTAGTTCGACTTATGATCTCGAACTGTATCTTATAATTGGTCCAGTCATTCGCCCCACTAAATTCTGGAGGGAGGATGACTCGGCCAAGACCATGGCAAGAATGAAGTGGCTGAAATCCGGGTGGTGTAGGTATCTGAGAATCTGATGAGTATTGTGAAGCTGGTCGTTGTGCAGGTGGTGGTGGTGGTGGTGGTGGTGGTGGTGTTGGTGTCTCCTATAGATGCCGATGCAGAGGAGTGAGGTCATGCGTACTCCAATTCAATGAGTCCACATTGTTTGTAGAGCCATAGAC
>JAVVLW010000793.1:0-10000 GCA_034401795.1 Chaetoderma sp. LZ-2023a
GCAACTCCGCATAGCATCAGCAAGCAGGCATCTTTCCACTGGACCACCGCACCAAGACTAAAAGTCAAGGATTGGCCGACCAGTTTTCACATGTCTGATATACTGACACACTGACGATTCATATGGGACTATCTGTGGATGCACCCACCACAATTCAATCCTAGGCTTTTACGCCTATTGTACTCTGACTTCAGCACGGCTCTGGCAGTATATGTATTTTTATTTTATTGACGCACTGGCAACGTGCGGCTTCAATTTCCATGTGCTATCTTAGCCGACAGTGATGCACCCATTAGTTTAATTAGTTGATCACCATCTCCCGGTCGGGGGATCGAACTGCCATACTGCAACTCCACATAGCATCAGCAACCAGACATCTTTCTGCTGGACCACCGCACCAAGACTAAAAAAGTCAAGATTGGCCGACCAGTTTTCACATGTCTGATATACTGACACACTGACGATTCATATGGGACTATCTGTGGATGCACCCGCCACAATTCAATCCTAGGCTTTTACGCCTATTATACTCTGACTCCAGCACGGCTCTGGCAGTATATGTATTTTTATTTTATTGACGCACTGGCAACGTGCGGCTTCAATTTCCATGTGCTAACTTAGCCGACAGTGATGCACCCATTAGTTTAATTTGTTGATCACCATCTCCCGGTCGGGGGTGATCGAACCGCCATACTGCAACTCCGCATAGCATCAGCAAGCAGGCATCTTTCCACTGGACCACCGCACCAAGACTAAAAAGTCAAGGTTTGGCCGACCAGCTTTCACATGTCCGATATGTATTTTTATTTTATTGACGCACTGGCAACGTGTGGCTTCAATTTCCATGTGCTAACTTAGCCGACAGTGCTGCACCCGTTAGTTTAATTTGTTGATCACCATCTCCCGGTCGGGGGATCGAACCGTCATCCTGCAACTCCGCATAGCATCAGCAACCAGGTATCTTTGCACTGGACCACCGCACCAAGACAAAGTCAAGGTTTGGCCGACCAGTTTTCACATGTCTGATATACTGACACACTGACGATTCATATGGGACTATCTGTGGATGCATCTGTCACAATCAATCCTAGGCTTTTACGCCTATTGTACTCTGACTCCAGCACGGCACTGGCAGTATATGTATTTTTATTTTATTGACGCACTGGCAACGTGCGGCTTCAATTTCCATGTGCTAACTTAGCCGACAGTGCTGCACCCGTTAGTTTAATTTGTTGATCACCATCTCCCGGTCGGGGGATCGAACCGTCATCCTGCAACTCCGCATAGCATCAGCAACCAGGCATCTTTCCACTGGACCACCGCACCAAGACAAAGTCAAGGTTTGGCCGACCAGTTTTCACATGTCTGATATACTGACACACTGACGATTCATATGGGACTATCTGTGGATGCATCTGTCACAATCAATCCTAGGCTTTTACGCCTATTGTACTCTGACTCCAGCACGGCACTGGCAGTATATGTATTTTTATTTTATTGACGCACTGGCAACGTGCGGCTTCAATTTCCATGTGCTAACTTAGCCGACAGTGCTGCACCCGTTAGTTTAATTTGTTGATCACCATCTCCCGGTCGGGGGATCGAACCGTCATCCTGCTACTCCGCATAGCATCAGCAACCAGGCATCTTTCCACTGGACCACCGCACCAAGACAAAGTCAAGGTTTGGCCGACCAGTTTTCACATGTCTGATATACTGACACACTGACGATTCATATGGGACTATCTGTGGATGCATCTGTCACAATCAATCCTAGGCTTTTACGCCTATTGTACTCTGACTCCAGCACAGTATGTATGTATGTATGTATGTAATATTGTAAACGCACCGGCTCAGAATTTTCAAAATTGAAAAAAATTGAAAATATTTTTGCTTATTTTATCACCTGAGATTGTCAATTTTGTTTAATAGATGCCATATGGCCTGATTAGTATACAATGATAAATCATTGATTGATGTTTTGAACACTTATTTGAGTTTCGCTTTTACCAAGATGTCGCGTAGATTAGGATTTTTCTTAAATGCAATTACTGGACGCTTGTTGAATGGTTGTTTTAAATTGTCCTGTAATTTGTGATACTCATCCTTTAGGATTTTCGCAATTTCAACATTTTTCCGATTGTATGTGAGAGTAAATGGGATAATCTCACGTTGATCCGAGAGGCATGGGTCCGAATTTATGCCCCTTGGCCATTGTGTTTCGAGTTCTTTAATCCAAAACGATTCTCTTAGTGATCTTTGTTTATCAGTTTCCTCTGTTGTGTCTGAAAGAGGTAGCTGTTCGATGGGCATAATTTCAAAGTCACGGGTGACTAAATGATCAGGAAGATTAAAATGTTCAGCCACATGTGTGTCTTCCTCTAGTCTAATATCTGAAAGGTGTCTGGTTGCTCGGCATCTTAGTCGATTTTTTGTTTCGCCAACATACTGCTTTTGACACAATTTGCATGAAATTAAGTAAATGACATTTTCAGAATCGCAATCTAATTTCGACTGAATTTGAAATTTGCTTTTGTTTTGAAAGCTCGTGAATGTACTCTGGGAAGGAAGAAATTTATCCAATTTACACCTTTTCTTTTCACATTTCCGAGATTCTCCTTCACCAATAATCGGACGATTATGACAAATTTTGGTAGGCCGAGAATTTCTGGCATTATCTGGAATGATTTCCAAATTATGCAAAGTTTCAGACTTTATTTTGCGCAGGAACCGAGAAGAGTACCCTCTCGGTTTGAGGGCTTTGAATAAGGTCGAACATGATGATTCAAAGTTTTTCTTATCACTCGAATTTCTATGAAAACGGATTATTTGTGATTTTACAAGTCCCTTGAAAGTATGCGGAGGATGGAATGATTTCTTGTGTAGTAGTTGATGCGAGTCGGTTGGCTTAAAATAAACTTTGTAGTCTAAGTAACCAGTTGTTTCATACTTTATACCTTTGTATAAAGTTACATCTAGGAAATCTACGGACAGCTCATCGATTTGAGCTTTTAGTTTGATATTCGGATCATGATTATTCAGAATGGCCAGAAATTCGGTAAATGCTTCCTTACTATGTTGCCAGATCATGAAAATATCATCGAGGTACCTGCGGTAAATGAGCGGCTGATTTGGACAGTTTTCGAGTGCTTCCTTTTCCCACTCTGCCATGTAAAGGTTAGCGAAACCTGGGCTGAAACGCTTACCCATTGCGCAGCCACAAATTTGTTGAAAAATTTCACCAGCAAATTCAAAGTCATTGCCCTTCAGACTAAGCTCTAATAGAGCTATTACTTCTCTGTCGGGCCTGTTGGTGTCAGGATAGTCGGCAAATGCTCTACGAATTGAATTTAGACCCTTTTCGATGTCAATGTTTGTGTACATAGCATCGACGTCCATTGTAATTAAGAATGAATTTGGAGGGACCGAGATCTTAGAGACCTGGGCTAGGAAGTCTTCAGTGTTTTTCAGATAGCTAAAATGTCTATTTGCAATTGGCTGAAGATGGTAGTCGATAAATTCACTAATCCTATATGATTCCGAACCACAATCTGAAATGATGGGTCGCCCTGGTGGTGTCATAGGGTCGGTCCACAAGTCAACAGACTTATGGATTTTAGGAAGAAGATAAAATGTACGTGGTTTCGAATCATCTTTTGCGCACAGGTATTTATATTGCTTTTCAGTTATCTTCTTGTTATCAACCATTTTTTGGAGAATTTTGTTGAATTTGCTACAGTTATTTTGCCAAAGTGGTTCATTTAGTTTTTGGTAATGCTTCGGATTACTAAGCTGTCTATGCGCTTCTTTGATGTAGTGGTCTTTATCCATTATTACAGTAGCCGATCCTTTATCCGCAGGTTTGATGACAATTTCACTTTTTCTAGATAAACCTAATAGGGCCTGGCGTTGCTCATAAGATAAATTTTGCTGATCGTTTGGAAATGTAGTATTTTCAATACGTTCAGAGTAAAGTTTTATACTTTCACCGATTGCTGGGTCAACACATTTTAAGTTTGGAGCCCAGCCAGTTTTTTCAATGAATAGTGGAATATTACTATTGGAGTTTTGAAAAAAATCAGCTAATTTCACACGGTGACCAAATTCAGCAGTTTCAGTAAAGCCATTATCTAAATCTGCATCCAAACCTGTTTTATGTTTTGGTGTTGGGACAAAAGTCAAGCCAAAATTAAGCAGTGACTGTTCTGCTTCGCCTAATGCGGAGCCGGTTAAGTTTACAATATTACTACCCAGTCCCATTTCTGGGTGGTTGGTACCTTGACCCGAGTTTAGTTTAAATTAAGGGCCACAAGCCAGTTATTATACATGTCATTTGCTGTCCTCTCAGTCCAATGAATATTGTCATGACCCACTTCGAATTCTGTCGAAGCAAGACTGGGTATGACAATAACCCTGGACTCAGGGGATTTGGCCTTGCTTGACGCGGCAGTCCGATTAATTGCATCGAGTGCCTGCTTTTGCTGAGGTGTCGAGGTTGCGGAGAAATTTAGTTCAGTGAAGTAGATCCTAGACTTGGGAAATTTCTTTCGTACCATACTGAATAATAACCTAAGTCGATACTCGGAGGCTGAGATCAGATTATTCCTATCATTTATTCCTATGGTGAGGACTACTTTCTCAGGTTGCAATTTCCCTGTGTATTTATTAATGATCGTTCTGAGATCATTAATCGATGCTCCAGGGAAACAGGCAACCTGAGTATCTGGATGGGGATCCACATTAATCCGACTCAAGTTTGAATCTCCGACGATCAAGATCTTTTTGTCGAGGGTCGGAAGTTGCCAATTTGGTTTGTTGGTGGCCTCATTCCTGAATTTCCAGAACTTATTCTGTTCCAAGGGTGTGGGCTTCTTTGGTCTGGCGCATGGAGATGGTGTGAATCGTGGTTGAGGGACCTTTTGTGCAGCTCGGGTCCTTGGACCCGGCTGTTTACTAGCACCTTTGGCATTTGACACCCTCTGCGGAAGAGGAGGAAAATCCTCAGGAGAGAATGGTGGCGCTGGTGGAGGTGAATCTGGTAGAGGGATCATAGAGGGGTCCACTGGAATGTAAATACTGTGGTCACTGGATGTGCCAGGAAGAGAGCTAATGGGAGACGGTTGTTTATCTGGACGTTTTAGTGGTGGTGAGGCCTCTACAGGTGAATGTAGCCGCTTTTTGGGATGAGCGGATTGTACTAAATTTGCATTTTGTACTGGTTTGCTAACAGGGGTGATGTATGTATGTATGTATGTATGTATGTATGTATGTATGTATGTATGTATGTATGTATGTATGTATGTAATATTGTAAACGCACCGGCTCAGAATTTTCAAAATTGAAAAAAATTGAAAATATTTTTGCTTATTTTATCACCTGAGATTGTCAATTTTGTTTAATAGATGCCATATGGCCTGATTAGTATACAATGATAAATCATTGATTGATGTTTTGAACACTTATTTGAGTTTCGCTTTTACCAAGATGTCGCGTAGATTAGGATTTTTCTTAAATGCAATTACTGGACGCTTGTTGAATGGTTGTTTTAAATTGTCCTGTAATTTGTGATACTCATCCTTTAGGATTTTCGCAATTTCAACATTTTTCCGATTGTATGTGAGAGTAAATGGGATAATCTCACGTTGATCCGAGAGGCATGGGTCCGAATTTATGCCCCTTGGCCATTGTGTTTCGAGTTCTTTAATCCAAAACGATTCTCTTAGTGATCTTTGTTTATCAGTTTCCTCTGTTGTGTCTGAAAGAGGTAGCTGTTCGATGGGCATAATTTCAAAGTCACGGGTGACTAAATGATCAGGAAGATTAAAATGTTCAGCCACATGTGTGTCTTCCTCTAGTCTAATATCTGAAAGGTGTCTGGTTGCTCGGCATCTTAGTCGATTTTTTGTTTCGCCAACATACTGCTTTTGACACAATTTGCATGAAATTAAGTAAATGACATTTTCAGAATCGCAATCTAATTTCGACTGAATTTGAAATTTGCTTTTGTTTTGAAAGCTCGTGAATGTACTCTGGGAAGGAAGAAATTTATCCAATTTACACCTTTTCTTTTCACATTTCCGAGATTCTCCTTCACCAATAATCGGACGATTATGACAAATTTTGGTAGGCCGAGAATTTCTGGCATTATCTGGAATGATTTCCAAATTATGCAAAGTTTCAGACTTTATTTTGCGCAGGAACCGAGAAGAGTACCCTCTCGGTTTGAGGGCTTTGAATAAGGTCGAACATGATGATTCAAAGTTTTTCTTATCACTCGAATTTCTATGAAAACGGATTATTTGTGATTTTACAAGTCCCTTGAAAGTATGCGGAGGATGGAATGATTTCTTGTGTAGTAGTTGATGCGAGTCGGTTGGCTTAAAATAAACTTTGTAGTCTAAGTAACCAGTTGTTTCATACTTTATACCTTTGTATAAAGTTACATCTAGGAAATCTACGGACAGCTCATCGATTTGAGCTTTTAGTTTGATATTCGGATCATGATTATTCAGAATGGCCAGAAATTCGGTAAATGCTTCCTTACTATGTTGCCAGATCATGAAAATATCATCGAGGTACCTGCGGTAAATGAGCGGCTGATTTGGACAGTTTTCGAGTGCTTCCTTTTCCCACTCTGCCATGTAAAGGTTAGCGAAACCTGGGCTGAAACGCTTACCCATTGCGCAGCCACAAATTTGTTGAAAAATTTCACCAGCAAATTCAAAGTCATTGCCCTTCAGACTAAGCTCTAATAGAGCTATTACTTCTCTGTCGGGCCTGTTGGTGTCAGGATAGTCGGCAAATGCTCTACGAATTGAATTTAGACCCTTTTCGATGTCAATGTTTGTGTACATAGCATCGACGTCCATTGTAATTAAGAATGAATTTGGAGGGACCGAGATCTTAGAGACCTGGGCTAGGAAGTCTTCAGTGTTTTTCAGATAGCTAAAATGTCTATTTGCAATTGGCTGAAGATGGTAGTCGATAAATTCACTAATCCTATATGATTCCGAACCACAATCTGAAATGATGGGTCGCCCTGGTGGTGTCATAGGGTCGGTCCACAAGTCAACAGACTTATGGATTTTAGGAAGAAGATAAAATGTACGTGGTTTCGAATCATCTTTTGCGCACAGGTATTTATATTGCTTTTCAGTTATCTTCTTGTTATCAACCATTTTTTGGAGAATTTTGTTGAATTTGCTACAGTTATTTTGCCAAAGTGGTTCATTTAGTTTTTGGTAATGCTTCGGATTACTAAGCTGTCTATGCGCTTCTTTGATGTAGTGGTCTTTATCCATTATTACAGTAGCCGATCCTTTATCCGCAGGTTTGATGACAATTTCACTTTTTCTAGATAAACCTAATAGGGCCTGGCGTTGCTCATAAGATAAATTTTGCTGATCGTTTGGAAATGTAGTATTTTCAATACGTTCAGAGTAAAGTTTTATACTTTCACCGATTGCTGGGTCAACACATTTTAAGTTTGGAGCCCAGCCAGTTTTTTCAATGAATAGTGGAATATTACTATTGGAGTTTTGAAAAAAATCAGCTAATTTCACACGGTGACCAAATTCAGCAGTTTCAGTAAAGCCATTATCTAAATCTGCATCCAAACCTGTTTTATGTTTTGGTGTTGGGACAAAAGTCAAGCCAAAATTAAGCAGTGACTGTTCTGCTTCGCCTAATGCGGAGCCGGTTAAGTTTACAATATTACTACCCAGTCCCATTTCTGGGTGGTTGGTACCTTGACCCGAGTTTAGTTTAAATTAAGGGCCACAAGCCAGTTATTATACATGTCATTTGCTGTCCTCTCAGTCCAATGAATATTGTCATGACCCACTTCGAATTCTGTCGAAGCAAGACTGGGTATGACAATAACCCTGGACTCAGGGGATTTGGCCTTGCTTGACGCGGCAGTCCGATTAATTGCATCGAGTGCCTGCTTTTGCTGAGGTGTCGAGGTTGCGGAGAAATTTAGTTCAGTGAAGTAGATCCTAGACTTGGGAAATTTCTTTCGTACCATACTGAATAATAACCTAAGTCGATACTCGGAGGCTGAGATCAGATTATTCCTATCATTTATTCCTATGGTGAGGACTACTTTCTCAGGTTGCAATTTCCCTGTGTATTTATTAATGATCGTTCTGAGATCATTAATCGATGCTCCAGGGAAACAGGCAACCTGAGTATCTGGATGGGGATCCACATTAATGTATGTATGTATGTACGTATGTATGTATGTATGTATGTATGTATGTATGTATGTATGTATGTATGTATGTATGTAATATTGTATGTATGTATGTATGTATGTATGTATGTATGTATGTATGTATGTATGTATGTATGTATGTATGTATGTATGTATGTATGTATGTATGTATGTATGTATGTATGTATGTATGTATGTATGTATGTATGTATGTATGTATGTATGTAGGTATTTCTATAGCGCCGATTCCGAAATTAATCGCTCAAGGGCGCTTTACAAAATTAAAATTTTAAGAAAAAAGATGCGTTTTTAGAAGAGACTTAAAAGGTTCAAGTTTATCACAGTTCCGAATGAGTGCCGGGAGGTGGTTCCAGAGTTTTTGGCCAGCTTTTGAAAAGGCTCGTTGTCCAGCCATTAAATTACCGGGTGGAACTACACACATCAGTTGCTCGCTTGATCGCAGGGATCTTGGTGCTATTCTCTTCGTTATCAACAAACAGAGGTATAGTGGTGCAAGTCCATGCAGGCATTTAAAGACTAGAAGTGCAATTTTGTAGTTGATTCGCTCTTTAACGGGTAGCCAGTGAAGCTGTTTAAGTACAGGGATTATGTGGTCATGACGGTGAGAATGTGTTACTAGTCTAGCTGCTACGTTTTGTGCTCTCTGAAGTCTGTGTAGTTGTTCGTTGGTGATGCCAGCTAGCAGTGAGTTGCCGTAATCTAGTTTAGATGTGATGGTGGTATGGACAAATGACCTAATTGCATCCCCGCTAAGTAATTTCCGTATTCTATTAATGTCCCTAAAGTTCCGAAATAGTGATTGACAAACTGATGTTATGTGCTTGTCCATTGTTATGATAGAATGTCATGGTCTGACACGAGATAGTAGTCGAGTGTGATTCCTGTTATGATAGAATGTCATGGTCTTACAAGAGATGGTATTCGATTGTGATTTTTGTTATGATAGAATGTCATGGTCTGACAGGACATGATACTGTAGTGTGATTCTCGATGATGATGATGATGATGATGATGGTGGTGGTTGTGATGGTGGCGACGAGGATGACGATGACGGCCATAACTACCACTACTTCACCTACTACAGCAACGACGACGATGGTGGCGATGACGACGACGACGATGGCGGTGATGGTGGCGACGACGACGATGGCGATACTAATACTGATCATACCGCTAATAATGATAATGTAAGATAATATGACTAATGCGTACATCAATCCATGATTAGCAGGTTATCATTCTATAACAAGATAAAAGACGATAACCCCACCGTGATGCAATAACGTTATGCCATTTTAGAACGGTAAATCACAAATTACCAATTGAGACTGGGAGGTGGAGGGGACCGGAAAGGAGCGAACGTCGTTGTGATATATGTAACTGTGTAGAGGCGGAACTGCACTTTCCTTTTGCCTGGCCCAAATATAACACAAAAAGACAA
This sequence comes from Chaetoderma sp. LZ-2023a, assembly GCA_034401795.1. Taxonomy (NCBI): domain Eukaryota; kingdom Metazoa; phylum Mollusca; class Caudofoveata; order Chaetodermatida; family Chaetodermatidae; genus Chaetoderma; species Chaetoderma sp. LZ-2023a. The sequence goes on from JAVVLW010000793.1 coordinate 9,678, forward strand.
AAATATATCCCTGACTACTACACTACCAATCACACAATAGGAAAAGGCCACCTTTCAATATGCAGCATGTCTGTGCTAATAAACCTCTGTAAACACCTTATCCATGCACAGAAAAGATATGACTCGTGGTTTTAAACTCGCATACAATTATGCCTGCTCTAATTAAATTGTCCGCCTATATGTCCATTTTAATTAAACGTAAACAATGCTAATGTGATAACAAACTGTACATAGGTTTATGAGAAATATTGATACTCTGTTACATCTTAATGTTATAATGCTAACAATATGAAATATGTAATTTATATCTACCGCCTGTATAT
>JAVVLW010000794.1:0-25000 GCA_034401795.1 Chaetoderma sp. LZ-2023a
CGCAATTTTCGTGGTAGCCAAACTTTACCTTGCTCTTGCTCGTTCGATTTGCTATCGGCAGCCATTTTGTGCAACTAAAAGGTCTTTGACATCTACACGAAGTTCTCAAGCTAAAGAATTAGCTAACTGTTTTACAACTAACGTCTTTCTGAGAGAAACCCGTACACCCTACGATATATGATAACGTTGACACAATTAACAAGATCGGACCACGTTTTCAGAAATATATCAGGAATCACTGGTGCGGAAAGAAAACTTTCTTGGCAACGCGCTACTTTCTCAAGGAACACCCTGGATCACATGCGACCTGGAGCGTTATGAATATTCATGTCGTCGTAAGCCGCGCGCATGTTTCTATGCTAATACCCGACTCCTCGTCCAACGTCTGCCCCCTCCCCCGTGATCATTCGTATCTCGCGAGATCTCCTTCGATTAGAGATCGAGAAAAGTATATTGTATAGTGTATTCTCGTAGAAGAACGCCTCTATATTTAGATTGCCCCGTGATAGCACTTGTACGACGGGTCTGTGTTGTGTGCGTTGTGCCATATATAGAATGAGATTATGCAAAGGAGTAATCAATAGATTATTTTGTTAGAAAACTGCTAATTATTTTACCAACAGTTTTACTCAATGTCTAACAATGTTAGAACTTAGAAAATAAATGTTTTGCGTTCACACATCAAGTCCATTTGTCAGACGATAAACTGGAATCGTTGCGATGTTGAATCTGACTGACCAATCGCTAAAGAGCTTACGACCTCATGAATATTCATAAAGCTCCAGGTCGCATGTGATTCAGGTCTTCCCTTCCTCAAAGCGTAATACGACAGATTCTTTCGTAATATATCCCATAGGAACAGTTGTTTTACAAAGTTTTCGGTTCAATCGACCATAATTTCGCACATCCGCAACCAATTAATACTGGATGTATTTTGGACGTACACATCTCATTGTGTTTTGTTAAATTAATTAACCCCTTAGCGCTTTTATTCTATCGAAGCATCAACTAGTGCATTTGTACATTATTTTAACGCAAATATGTTTTGAATATGGTATGTGTGAAAGCCATCCAGTTACATTTAAGATTGGTACAACTCCTACAGGTGCTGTTATGTGTGCTGGCGATCTGGCACTAGTCGCAAGCAATGTTCAACGTATGCAGCAGCTGATCAACGAGTCACAATTAGATTCAACAAATGAAAGGTACATGATTAGTAGAACCAAGACAACTACTATAGTGATTAAAGGTACACAACCAGATAACCTTAGCCTTAATGAAGAGCCTCTGCAATCATCCAGGAAGGAAACACATCTTGGTGTCATAAGAAATGTCGCCTGTATTAACCAACAAACCATCGAGAGCAGAATAAACTCAGCAAGACGTGCAGCATACTCCCTAAGGGGTTCAGGCCTTCACAGCCATAATGGATTAATAAATCCTGTTGCTTCGAAGCATAGGGCCTATCTGGGGCACCTATAATATGCCAATACTCATGTATGGCCTAGAAGGTCTGAACCTCAAGCAATCAGAAATAGACAAAATTGAAGAGTTCTATAGAGCGAATTTAAAGCGCATTCATCACATTCCATCTACATGTGCCAATGCAGTCAGTTACCTGTTACCCGGAACCCTGCATGCAGAAGGCCAACTATGCAAAAGGATCCTCAGCTTTCTGGTCAATATGCGCCATGGACAGAATTCTGTTGAAAGGTAGATTATCGAGCGACAGCTTGCTGTAAAATCACAAACATCTCACAGCTGGGTAATAAAGGCCACACATATTCTCCAAAAGTATGACATGCCTTCTGCCTACAGTCTCATAAATGACCTCCCAAGCAAAAGTCATTGGAAGAAAACTGTGTTATTGCATGTTAATGCGCACTGGGAAAGGAAATTGAAGGAGAAAGGTGCAGAGAAGACCACACTCCAGTACCTGGATCTAGATTCCTAATGACCTCCCAAGCAAAAGTCATTGGAAGAAAACTGTGTTATTGCATGTTAATGTGCACTGGGAAAGGAAATTGAAGAGAAAGCTGCAGAGACGACCACACGCCAGTACCTGGATCTAGATTCCTGTTGGATTGGTCAGCCCCATAGGATATGGGACAGCTGCAAAACAGACAAAAATTCAGTCCACATGGCTACAATCCATGCTAAGCTTTTGGTGCAGAGGTACAATCTGCTTGGAGGATCAACAAGAAACCGAAAATCCTCAACTACATGCCTTCTCTGTAGAGGCGAAGAGGAAACAAAAAATGATGCACTTCCTTGGTGTATGTCCATTGCTGGACCATGTTAGATCAAAGCATTTAGACAAAGTTCTGAACATCCTGAAACATTCTGGTCTCCCATCAACAAACGAAACCTGTCTGCAAGCAATCCTAGATCCTGGTAGACTTATCACAAAGCAAACTGACTCCTAGAAAATAGCGAAGTTAAGCAAAGTGTCAAGGGAACTCTGCTACGTATTGTACCATGCATGAAGCAAGATGATCCTGGAAAACAAGCGCACATGCATGACCCGATGATGGGAAGAGGCTGTCATGAATCCTAATCAAATTATACTTTTTTGTCCGCGTCGTGTATATTAGTATGATTACTTGATCAGAGACTTTCCTTTACCATGAATAAATGTGAATCATGAACTACCATAACGACTATGCAGAAGTTATATTGAAGAGTACAGATGATTCTACAACTTAGGATTCTACTCCACAAGGAGGTGTGTCTAAAAGACAAGCATCCAAGTAACAGGATTTAACAAGACAAGACAAGACCTAATTATATATTATAAACTCTTAAAACTGAATGTGTCCGAATGATAGAATTTTAGATTGCTCTTGTTCAGCCACTCAACCTAATCTGGTATGTTGTTTGATACTTACTTGAATACTTGGTGGATTAGCTGGCTGTCTTCGCCAAGGGGCACAGCTCTCATTTTTCTTTTGAAGACTTCCACAGTAGGTGTGCGCATGCGACAGATTCTGGTAAATTATTCCAGTCCTCAACTACTCTGGATGGAAAGAATTTTTTTATCTAGATCTGTGTTGCGTCATTGTTTAAAAAGTTTAAACGAATGTCCTCGTAAGTCCGTTAGAGGTTGCTGGAAGAGCGTTGTTGCATCTGTGGCATAATAGCCATTAAAGCTGCTATGTCACAGTATTTCATTATTGCAAATCAGTCTCTAGGCTATATACATCATCTCATTGTGTCAGGAGAAGTTCATATTTGCACAATGTCGCCAATAAATCGATTTAATTCCACCGTTACCGCGATCGTCAAATAGTGCATTTTTACAGCCATTTCTGATCTTATCCATCTAGTTTATATTGTCTTCAGTGGGTATCTCATAAATATTCATACAGGGAAATTCCTCGTATCACGTGACATTTTTTGCTTCACTTTCGGTTTCAACGTGTCAATCAGCTATTGTTATTAGATGGATGCATCATCAGTAAATACTATTAACGACTAAATTAAATGATAGGCTAGACTAAAATAGGGAAATTAGCTGTAAACAGGCCAGCAGTACTGGTAACGCGCACCGCGTATACGGCGAAGGTGGCTTGTGTTATCAGTATTCGCAACGCGTTCACAATAGTTTGCAAACTATTGCAGTTATTACGAAAACGGGCAGCGCAACCCACGTTCATTCATAAGTGTGTCTTACCAGTATTGTGGTATTTTCCTTATGGGACTTTCATTATGAAAAAGCAATCATATCGTGATCTTTCGTGAACTCATCTCAGACGACCTTGAAATTACAAATAGATGCGGTATGGATATGCACAGGAGTCTGCCATTTTAGATACAAAAACGCGAAATCAGAAATGCAAAAACGCGGTAGCACTATATACTACTGATATATTTGTGTATATTATATAATTATAGTAGTATATAGTGCTACCGTGTTTTCGTATTTTTGATTTCGCGTTTTCATATCTAAAATGGCAGACTCCTGTGGAATATCCGAGGGGAAAGAGAGAGGTGACTTTTGACAATTTCGACCGGCCGCATGAGTGACAGATCAGATGACTGCATGAGTGACGGACTGACAGATAGGCAGACAGACCGAATGACTGACTGCATGAGTGACAGATCGAATGACCAGCTGCTTGAGTGACGGAATGACAGACTGCATGATTGACAACTCGGAGAGATGTGTGACTGATGGACTGACGGACATGCCAACCGACTGACTGACCGACCGACCTACCAACTGCATGAGTAACAAATCAGATGACCGACTGGATGAGTGACGGAATGATAGACTGCATGATTGACAACTCAGAGAGCTGTGTGACTGACGGATTGACGGACATGCCGACAGACCAACTGCATGAGTAACAAATCAGATGACTGACTGGATGAGTGATGGACTGACAGACTGCATGAGTGACATATCTGATGAGTGCATGTATGATGGACAGGCTGACAGGCCGACCAACTGACCGAATCATATCGTGATTTTTCGTGAACTAATCTCAGACTACCTTGAAATTATAAATAGATGCAGTATGGATATGGGAGGGGAAAGAGAGTGGTGACTTTTTGACAATTTTTGACCAACCGCATGAGTGACAGATAGGGTGACTGACCGATTGCATGGGTGACAGATTGGATGACCGACCAACCAGTATGAGTGACAGATCGGATGACCAACTGACTGTATGAGTGACAGATTGGATGTCTGACTGCATGAGTGATGGACTGACGGAATGCATGAGTGACAGATCAGATGCCTGCATGAGTGATGGACTGACAGATAGGCCGACAGACCAAATGAGTGACAGATCAGATGACCAACTGCATGAGTGACGGACTGACAGACTGCATGATTGACAGCTCGGAGAGCTGTGTGACTGACGGTCATGCCGACTGACCAACCGACTGACTGACCGACCGACCGACCAACTGCATGAGTAAAAGATCAGATGACTGACTGGATGAGTGATGGACTGACAGACTGCATGAGTGAATTTCTGATGACTGCATGCGTGATGGACTGATGGACAGGCTTACAGGCCGACCGAATGAGTGACCAAACGACTGACCGACTTACTGCATGAGTGACAGAGCAGATGACTGACTGACTGCATGGGTGACAGATCGGATGACTGACCGCATGAGTAATGGATTGCATGAGTGGCAGATCAGTTGAATGCCGGACTGCATGAGTGACAGATCAGATGACTGACTGCAAGAGTGATTGACTGATGGGATGCATGAGTGGCAGAGCGGATGACTGCATCTAGTGACAGACTGGCAGACAGGCCGATCGACCGAATGACTGACTGCATGGGTAACAGATCGGATAACCAACTGCATGAATGACTGCTCGGAAAGCTGTATGAGTGATGGACTGATGAACAGGCCTACTGACCGACCGACTGCATGAGAGATAGATCAGATGAGCGACTGACTGTATGAGTGAAAGATCAGATGATCGACTGCATGTGTGACGGACTGACATACTGCATGAGTGACCGATCTGACGATTGCATGAGTGACGGATTGATGGACAGGCCAACCAACCGACCGAATGACCGACCAACCAACTGCATGAGTGACAGTGCAGATGACCGACTGACTGCATGAGTGACAGATCGGATGACTGACTGCATGTGTGATGGATTGTATGAGTGACATATCGGTTGAATGACGGGCATGATGAATGGCTGACTGACCGATCAACTGACCGACTGACTGCATGAGATGAGTGACAGATCGAATGACTGACCGACTGCTTGAGTGACAGATTGGATAAGCAACTACATGACTGACAGGCTGACGGACTGCATTGGTGATAGATCGTATGACTGCATAAGTGACAGACTGACAGACAGGCGGATTGACTTACTGCATGAGTGACAGATCGGACCGACCTACTGAATGCCTGAGTGATGGATCAGCTGACTGCATGCGTGATGGACTGATTGACCACATGAGCAACCGACCTACCAACTATATGAGTGACCAACTGCATGACTGACAAATTGGATGACTGCATCAGTGGTAGACTGCATGAGTGATGGACAGGCTGACGGACCAAACCACCCACCCACCGATTGACAAACCCACTTACCGACCAACTGAGTGACCAACCGACTGATCGGCCACCCGAGCAACTGCATGAGTGACAGACTACATGAGTGACAGATCGGATGACTGTATGAATGACAGATCAGATGACTGTATGTGTGACATATCGGATGACCGCATGATTGACAGACTGACTGACTGCATGATTGACATATCGGATGACTGCATGAGTGACAGATCAGATGACTGCATGAGTTAGAGACTGATGGACTGTATGTATGACATATCAGATGTCTGCATGAATCACGAATAGGATGACTGCATGAGTGACAGACTGACGGACTGCATGCGTAACAGCTCGGATGACTGCATTGGTGACAGATCGGATGACTGCAAGAGTGACAAATTGGATGTCTCCATGACTGACGGACTGCATGAGTGACAGATCGGATGACTGCATGATTGATGGACTGATGGACAGGCTGACAGACCAAACCACCCACCCAACGACTGAGCAACCCGCTGACCAAGTGACTCAGTGACCAACTGACTGACTGCATGAATGACAGATTGGATGACGGCATGAGTGACAGATCGGATGACTGCATGAGTGAGGGATCCGATGACTGACAGACCGCATGAGTGACATATCGGATGACGGCGTGAGGAATAAAGATTGACAGTCTTGACTGCATAGTGACAGATTGGATGACTGCATGAGTGACAGACTGATGGACCGCATCAATGACAGTCTAATGAACTGCATGTGTGACATATCGGATGACTGCATGACCGATAAATAGCATGACTGCATGAGTGACAAACTGACAGACTGCATGAGTGACAGATCGGATGACTGCATTAGTGGCAGATCGGATGACTGCATGCGTGACATATCGGATGACTGCATCAGTGACATACTGGTGGAACGACTGACCACATGAGTGACAGATCGGATGACTGCATAAATGACGGACTGATGGACAGGCTGACAGACCAAACTACCCTTCGGAAGACTGACCAACCGATTGCTTGAGCGACAGACTGACCGAACGCATGAGTGACAGATCAGCTAACTGCATGCATGATGGACTGACAGACCACATGAGCGACCGACCTATCAACTATATGAGTGACCAACTGCATACCTGACAAATTGGATGACTGTATGAGTGGCGGACTGCATGAGTGACAGATCGGAGGACTGCATGAGTGATGGACTGACAGACATGATGACAGACCAAATCACCCACCCAATGACTGACAAATTCACTGGCCGACCGAATGAGCAACCAACCAGCCGCCCGACCAACTGCATGAGTGACATCCCAGATGACTGCATGAGTGCATGAGTGACAGAACAGATAGGATGACTGCATACGTGACAGACTGACAGATAGACCAACAGACCAAACGACTGACTGCACGAGTGACAGATCAGATGACCAACTGCATGCGTGACAGACTGACAGACTGCATGAGTGACAGCTCGGATAGCTGTATGACTGACGGATAGGCCGACGGATCAACTGCATGAGTAACAGATCAGATGACCGACTGCATGAGTGACATATTTGATGACTGCATAAATGATGGATTGATGGACAAGCTGACAGGCTGACCAACCGATCGAATGAGCGACCAAACAACAGACTGACTTACTGCATGAGTGACAGAGAAGATGACTGCATGAGTGACAGATCGGAGGACTGCATGAGTGACGTCTAGCCTGAGAGACCAAACTACCCACTCATGCAGTGGCCAAACCACTGAGCAACCGACCGACCGCATGAGTGACAGATCGGATGAGTGATGGACTTCTTAACTGACTGAATGACAAACCTGAAGACTACCCGCTTGACCAATCACATGGGTGACCGACCGCATGAGTGACAGATTGGGTGACTGCATGAGGGACAGATCAGATAGACTGCATGAGTGACATGTCGAATAACTGCATGAGTGACAGATAGGATGAGTGACTGACTGATTGATTGACTGCATGAGTGACAGATAGGATGACTTCATGAGTGACAGATCGGATGACTGCATGAGTGACGGACTGTTCGAATGCATGTATGACATATCGGATGACTGCATGACGGACATATATGATGACTGCATGAGTGACAGACTGATGGACGGCATGAGTGACATATCGGATGACTGCGTGGGTGACAGATATGATGACTGCTTGAGTGCTAGACTGGTGGACTGTATGAGTGACAGATAGGATGACTGCATGAGTGACAGACTGACGGACTGCATGAGTGACATATCAGATGACTGCATGAGTGGCAGATCGGATGACTTCGTGAGTGACAAATCGGATGACTGCATGAGTGACAAATCGGATGACTGCATGAGTGACATATCAGATAACTGCATGCGTGACATATCAGATGACTGCATGAGTGACAGACAGACGGACTGCATGAGTGACAGATCGGATGACTGCATGAGGAATAGAGACTGACAGTCTAGACTGCATGGATGACAGATCAGATGACTGCATGGGGGACAGGTCAGATTACTGCATAAGTGGCTGACAGATAGACAGGCTGACAGACTGAACCACGCACCCACCGATTGACTAACACACTGACCAACTGACTGTGTGAATGGCTGACTTAGCTACGAATGAAGCTGTAAGACTCGTGTACGGCATATCCTACACGCAAAACGTGAATAGAAGACCTATATCCTACATTTTCTATGCCCAATGCATAGAATAGGGCTAAGGAACTGGTGTAGGTGTGTACAGTATCACGTAAAATTTCTGAAATCACCTGGACTTTAAAACAATCCGCCAGAGTATTACAATTGTACCAGAATAACAAGTACGGCACACTATGGTGAATTGGCACATGGGCGAACTATTTCCTCTTTTAATTAATGCCCGTTGAATGAATGCCAAAAAATTATGGATGATCTGATTCTTAGGACGATACATATTTTTCAGTGTTGAACCTCATTAGCCATACTGTAGCCTCCGGGTGTACGCGCTGGTCCGTCTGCATATATCGTTCAGCAGCACCGTTTGTGCATAATGCACAGTTTAGCTGGTTAGCATCGGTTCTCATGGTTACGGATCTTGTTTTGTGACTCTCCGGAATATACAAAGACTGACTTCCATAGCCGGTGGAATGATAACATGCAACCATTGCTACCGAGATTGAACCACACCGTCTCATCCCGACTGTTCGTGTCACCAGTATGGCGGTCCAGTACTCAATTTAGGAGTCTAGACATAATTAATGAAATAATACACACAAACAAACAATGCTACTCGTTTGCTAGTATGAGAGAGAAAATATAGTTCATAGAACTAAGTTGGTGTCTTGCTTATCGTGGGCTCGTCAGAGGTACCTCGCCAATCTTTAAATCTGCAAGGTATCCCTGCAAGGGAGAGTCCTAACGTGGTTACTTATGAAGTTTAATATAAACCATTATACCCATAACGAAATATTATTGTTGCGAGAGGAAAGTGCCTTGCATGGGCCTTCGTCACAGGAAAATGCCTTCAACGGCAAAATGGCAGAAGAGAGTTGGCAAAAAGGGCCATTCTCTTGTTCAAACATAAGTGTGAGTCAACGTAGTGAAACTGTATGTTGTTGTGATGCACACTGTATTACGTGAAGATGGGGTGGATGATTTCTGGAGAATTCAACACCGTCATCTTATGTAGGTTAAAGATAGTGTATTGGTACTTGCCGCTTTATTTATACAGTCCTTCTGTTAAATCCTAAACTAACCTTTAGTTGTTAGGTTCATGTTCCATGCCTAGGCTGCAAGTGGCAGGGATTTCTACCTATCTTTAAATACATGAGCCTGACTGGTGGAAATGCTCTGTTTCCATGTGGTCACCTTACGGAGCATCCCCCTCAAATAGACAGCATTCGGACATGTCATGATGTGAGCTTCAGAATCATATAACGATCCTGTTACGTACCACACCGCAACCACATACAACATCACTAGGACAAGACATATTTACATAAGCAATTGAAAAGCGCATATATATTTTATGGTGGGGAGGAGGAGACAGATATCCAATTATAGTGACCTTCCCATGAGGGCGTGGTGGGTTCCAAGACTGCACGCAGTCACTGTGAAGAGTTAGAGGGAGATCTGTGTCCCGTCCATCACCTGGTGTGTCAAGGGCGGATTGTGTAAGATCCGACTGTCGTTAGGGTTATGTTAAGAGTGCCCAGAGACGCACTGCTGGCCATTTAACTAACAATGTTTTCGCAGTGCTTCCTACTTTGGCATGGATATCTATGCTAACTGGTATCTGAGGATACAGAGGGTGTGTTTGCAGAATCAACACTTTAGTCTTCACCGCTCGGAAAACCCAATAGGTTCCAGAGTCGGATCGCACCAATGTGTCGAAGGGAGGTCCAGACAATTATAAGCGTTGTGGCTGGAGGAGCGTAGGATGAGACAATCGCTCATATATTAATAAGAAGTTTAAAAATGCAATAATACAAAAATACAGTTAGATGAGTACATATTAGTAATCGGTATGGAAAAAGTTCATAGTTCACTTTAGATAATGCGTCACAGATGAGGTACGTGAGATGGCATGATTCTGAAGTTGCTGGGAAAATATCCACAGGCGAACTGTTGATGAGGCTCACTCTCAAAGACGGTGAAAAAGAACGATTGCGGATGCGGTTGTCTACTAGATAGTCATATCATTTTACAAGTTTTAATTTAAACAGAGTGTAAAAAGTTCCGTACTGCAGCGGAAATTGGAAGCTGCCCTGTAGTAATGAAGGGTTACAGTTGAAAGTTAAATGATACATGTGCATCTTCTGTGTACACAATACATGATGCACTGCATAGCTCGTACGGCGAACCAGGCAAAGTCCCACTAGACTGTGGTCTAAAAGTTAAATATTACACAAGATACATTGCGCGGAGTCACTAAGGTCACTGTTCATGTTCTCACTGAGCGGTCGCTAAACCTAACTATCATAGCTCGGTAGGATAGGTTTTCAATGTAGCTAGGGACGACTACTCTTTAAGAGACATTTCTGTAAGGCCTCATTTCTGGGAGCTGCTGATAAGTTATACACCGCGCACTGGCAAGTTTGTATAAATTAGCCACCTACCATAGGGCTTCCTAAATTCATAGTATAATAATATGAGTAGTTGTCGCTTCCCATGCTCCTCCAACCTCAGGGCCTATTAATTGTCTGGAATCCCTCCGCTACTTTGGTTAGAACTGACTTTAGAAACTATTGGGGTTTCTGAGTGGTTAGAATCAGTGCCGATGACCACACGCACGCACGCACAGACGCACGCACGCACGCACGCACGCACGCACGCACGCACGCACGCACGCACGCACGCACGCACACATATCTGCCATAGTATGGAACTTCTTCACGGCCGCACAATTCCTAGCATGTGTTCATACGTGACTGTCTACTGGTCATGTGCATAAGTTCTTCACCGTTCATGAGTATGAGCTGCATCAGATAGTTCGTCTGTGGATATTCACCAAGCAACGACTTTTGTATCTTCGGACACCGGTTAGATTAGCCTTCATGCCAAAGTAGGAATCACTGCTAAAATATAATTATGTTAGCCTGACCCAGCAGTGCATTCTTTGTGGAATTTTCCTTAATCCTAAAAGCAGATAAACGTTAGCTTCAGGGACCGGATCTCACATGATATACTCTCGACATGCTAGATGGCGGATAAAGACACAGATCGCCATCTAACTCTGCTTTGACTGGGTGCTGCATTCGAGCCCTTCACGCCATCATGGGAAGGTCACCATAGTTGGACCTCTGTTTCTTTCTCCCCAACTTAAATAGATATGTGCTTTCTATAAGTGCTTATGTGATGTGACTTGTCCACGTGTTGTTATTTGTGGTCATGGTGCTGTATGTGACAGGATCGTTATTTAATTCTAAAACTACCACCAGAGGACATGTTTGCATGCTGTTGGTCTGAGGAGAATGCGCCATGGTGGTGGCCATAATGGACACCGAGCATTCTTGCCAGGCAGACCTGTCTGTTAAAGATAGGAAAAACACATGGCCACTTGCGGACTAAACTTGATATTTGTAGACCGAAAATCTAACTGTTACGGTAGGTTCTGTAGCGCGGATCGGCCGGACGCATATGAACTGTCCCAGCAAAGCAGAGCGACCGCTCCGGGTATGTTCCAAGCACACACACACACCCACTTGGTAGGATAATGCACGTGTATAAAGCCATATGAGAGAGGTTTTCTATAAAATGGCTAAGTCCGTGAGATCCCGTAGCGCGCATGCGCGTGCATCAGACCTTCCCGTTGCATTGGGAGATAATGCGTACTTATAGTGTACCGAGTTGGTGCACGTCATTTCTTTAAGTCACTCTATTCTCGTCGTGCTTGGTACGAATCAGGATCGGAATGAGACGGTGATTCCAAAACTGTTTACATTTTTAGAATCGGACCAGAAATGGCCGAGTTATCCTTAAATGGCTCATTGAAATTATTTTCAAAATATTACTGGGACGTCGTAATCGCCTGTATGTATCAAATGAATGGGGAATGCACCTATCACGTGATAGCATCGTCACCCTTTCTAGCTGCACGCTGATTGGCTACAGAGCGCCAGCTGATTGGCTGGGCATCCTGCCTCTGACGTCATGAGTAGTATAAAAGGAGCGAAAAATCAGGGAATCGAGACCACATTTCGGCGAAAGACAGCCAGTAGTAGGTTGTTGGACTGGTGCAGTGCTAGATGCTTACTGACAGTGGCTCCCTATTTGCCGCAGCAGTGCCTTTCGGAATTCGGTTCTCCCGCACTAGTCAGCAATCGAACATCCGCATCACATAGTTTTTGTAAGCCCTTGGACGGCCATCAGGGGGCAACTAAATAAATAGAAGAGACTACCTCACTAACAGCACTTCAAGCGGAGCCTTCCTGCGGTTGGGACTCGCAGCCCAGATGAAAACTCTACAGCATATAGAACAAGTGGTGATTCGTGGTGGATAACTCATCAGATCTTCCAGACCACGCTGAAAGGTGGTATTCAAATGTCCACGCAGCATGTCGTGTGATTAATTAACTTTTAGGCCACAGTCTGGTGGGACTCTGCCTGGTGCACTGCAAGAGCTATGTGATGTATCATGTACGGTGTACCCAGTTATGTACATGCAACTGTAGCCCTCTATGTTACGGGCAACTTTCAAAACTATCGTCACCAGATGGACACTTTCTAACTTACTGTTTAAATTAACATACTGTTTATTATGACTATCTAATAGACATCCATCTACAGTCGTTCTTCTTCACTGTCTTGAGAGTGAGCCGCATCAACAGTTCGCCTGCGTAAATTTCCCAGCAACTTCAGAATCGTGCCACCTCGCATTCCTCATCTGTAACGCAGCATCTACAGTGATTTATGAACTCTTTCCGTAGCTATACTATCGTACTTTTATATTTATTCATTCATTCCGTGAGAGGTACTGATGGCTAATAGGTACCTCCCCGGTCGTCTGAGACCGCACTTTAAAGTTTCTTTCCTTTCTACTGTATATATATATTATCCTTATTTTTGTGTTTACAACTAACGAGCACCACAAGGTCCTACGACCAGATATACTGTTAGTAGCCATCCTAGTTATTTTGTTTTGGTTATATAAAAATTCTAGAATGCAGTTCGCTAGGCTATGCTATACAGCAACATTATATACACATCACTTTTCCCCCAGCATCAATTTTACACTGAGGTCACTGTTCATGCTCACATTGCTCGAGCCTGACATGTGATCGATTAAACCTGGCTATTTTTGCTCGATAGGATAGGTTTTAAAGTAGTTAGGGACAATCTCTCCGTAAGAGACATTTGTGTATGCATCTTTTCCAGCTGTAGTGGATGTGTAACACCGCACACTGGCTAGATTGTATACAATTGGACAAATATATTAGGGCCTCTTATTAATATTGAGGGATTGTCTCTTTCTGCGCTCCTCCAGCTGCAAGGCTTAATAATTGTATGGACTTCCCATCAACGCGTTGGCATCATCCAACTCTGGGAAACTATTGGGGTTTCCGAGCAGTGAAGACCAAAGTGTCAATTTTGCATACATCCCCCCTCTGTATCTTCGGATATCAGTTAGCGTAGATAACCCCGCCAAAGTAGGAAGCACTGTGAAAAGATTTAAATATTGTCTAAAACCGACCTGCATTGCATCTCTGGGCATTCTGAAACTTAACCCTAATGACAGGCAAACGTTAGTTCCTCAACACACGGGTGGCAAATGGGATGCAGATCTCCATCCAACTCTGTATGGTGACTGGGTGCAGTCTTGGAACCCACCACGCCCTCACGGGAAGGTCATTAAGGATGGATATCTGCCTCTTACTTCCCGCCATAAAATACTTATGCGCTTTCTAAATCACTTATGTGAATGGTAACTAGTCCTAGTGATGTTATATGTGGTTGCGAGGTGATATGTAACCAGATCGTTATGTGATTTGGAAGCTGTCGCTGCCTTTCTGAGGGAGATGCTATGCGTGGTGACCTTCGGGAAAATGGGCATCTTCACCGGTTAGACACATGTATCAAAAGATAGGTAGGAATCACTTGCGGCCAAGGTTTGGAAGTGAATCTAACAACTAAATGGTAGGTTAGAATTTAGCAGAAGGCCCGCATAAATAAAGCGGCACCTACCAATGCGGTATCTTTGGACCTACATAAGATGGTGGCCTTTGAATTCTCTGGAAATCATCTGCCTCGTCTTCACATAATCCAGCGTGCATCACATTAATTATAATTTCACTAGGTTAACACACACTACACTTAGCTTTTGTTTGAACAAGAGAGTGGCCCTTTTTGCCAGCTCTCTTCTTCTGCTTCAGTGTTGAAGGAATTTTCCTGTGACGGAGGCCCACGCGAGGCACTTTCCTCTCGCAATAATCATATTTTTTTGTTGGCGGTATAATGGTTTATATTTAAACTACATAAGAAGCTTCGTTAGGATGCTCCCTTTCAGGGATACCTCACGGATATATACAGATCAGTGAGGTACCTCTGACGAGCCCACATAAACAGGACACCAACTTTGTTCTATGTACTGTATATGTTCTCTCGTCTACTTGCAAGCGAGTGCCATTGTTTGCATAGTGTTTATGTTTTGATTCATTATTATGTTCAGACTCCTAAATTAAGTTATGGACCGTCATACCGGTGACACCAATAGTTAGCATGAAACCTTGAGGTCGCATAGCCCCACTGGAACATTATCGTTCCACTGGCTCTAGAAGCCGGTCTTTGTACTTTTCGGCGAGTCACAATACTGGATCCGTAGCCCCGAGAACCATATCTAACAAGCCCTCCCATGCATCATGTGCATGCGGTGCAATGGAGTGGAGCAACATAATGGACAAGGGCATACCCCTGCGAACTACAAGTGGTGCCAGATGTGGGGCTTGAACGAGAAGTGAACCCATGCCAACACTCAACCCACACGCATTACAGTCTCCTTCATCAGACAGTCAGTACTCCTTGGATCTGGAAATAGCATCATATGACGGAAGGACTGCACGTGTGCTCACTGACAATGCTATAAATTACAGTGGTGAGGAAGAACCACCACCGTTTCTACACGAGTATTCGCCAATCAGCGAGGGGGCATTCTGCGATGCCTTGCAGGCGGGTACTCAATACATCACATTGTCGGATATCCACAATAGGCACCCAACACGTTTGCTGGATTGTGGTCGATCATGACAAAGACCCCTATGGGGCATACTAATACTTCACAACCATTATGTTCACCAACGTCATCACAGGGTGACCAATGGCTTGGGCCTCATGCGCCATGTCCCGCATCTCCTCCAATACAAACGCTATCACCGTACTATTCTTCGGTACCACTACGAATCTAGAGATGCGGCACCTCCATTCAAGCAATATTCCAGAAGAACTATATCACAGAGCACACAACACTCCCACCAGTCTCCTGGACCGCCTCCGTACGAAGAACACACGTCACAACAGCCGATAGAACGTCTGTGTCATCTACATAGTATGCCTCCACCAGTCTATAGACCAACACCCGACTATGGACCTGCATCAGGGTAGTACTCGGTGGAACCAGCATATCGCACTCAACACTATTTTTGGGAATCACCATCATGGACACGGCATCAGCAGGAACATCAGCGGGAATAACCACCAACACCACAACCAACACGCAGACCAGCATCCGCATTTATGCCATTCTACCCAGCACCACCACCTGGATTCACGCCAATAACACCATATCATAGGCATGGCCGGATCATTCTCCCTCCTGAATTTAGTGGGGAGAATGATTGGGCTAATTATAACTGCCAATTTGAAATTATTAGTCGTACAAACCGGTGGATGGATCAGCAATCTGGCCACAAAACT
Source organism: Chaetoderma sp. LZ-2023a (assembly GCA_034401795.1). NCBI lineage: Eukaryota > Metazoa > Mollusca > Caudofoveata > Chaetodermatida > Chaetodermatidae > Chaetoderma > Chaetoderma sp. LZ-2023a. Next base: position 16,453 of record JAVVLW010000794.1, read on the forward strand.
GTCATCGGGAAAAGCACTCCAAGTCTTGGCAGAGTTGGGATCAGACCTCATGCCAACATACACGGAACTGGAAAGCACGTTGTCAGAAAGATTCGGGGATATAGCCCTCGGTGAAACGAGTCGGCTTCAGCTAAAAAACTTGCGTAGATGAGCCAGGGAGACATTACCGGAATTAGCCAGTCATATTCGGTGATTAGTTACGTGTGCCTACCCCAGCACAAATCATGAGGAAGTCACACATCTACATCAAGACACTTTCATCGACGCGTTGAGCGGACCCGCTCTCAAGGAAAAATTATTCCTCATGGAACATGGTAGCCTTCAGTCATTAACGGCAACTGCAGTTCGGATTGACAATTTCTTGGAGCGGGAGAAAACAAATCGCCGCCAATTGCATCCAATTAATGAAGTGAATGATGCAAACCTCCTAATCACCGCCGACAACACTTCTGCATCTGCATCCACATCAGCAACCGACCCGCACACCACACAATCAGAACACCCACCAGTCAGAATAATGCACCTAGAGGAAGAGTGCATGGCCAGTCCCATCGGAGAGGCCACAATAACGCCCCAGGAACCAGCACAACAACAACAACAATCGACAGAACATGCATGATAGGTTAGAAGAGATAATGAAACAGATCTCCGCACTCACCAACTTGGTCACCACACTTAGCACCATCATCACCACCCAATCGACAACATGACCACCAACAAATATTGTAACGCCTACACAGCCACCAAACACATGTTTTGGATGTGGTCAGCCGGGCCACTGGAAGGAGCCATGTTCAAATCGCCCTCCATCTGCAACCTGAGACCCCGTTAAACTAGAATGGGCACTGATTATAGAGTCACTTCGGTGCCCACTCTCACAACCCGGCTCAACTGCGGCCTCCAAACAACAGCATCAGGTGGTCAACACTATGAATCACACTTCCACAACAGTACACAATCACACACACCCGGCTTCATATATGTCGGTACCAGTGATGCACACTGCATCCATGGCACTGACACCTTCCTCTGCGGAGGTTGTGACTACACAACCTCCGTGTCTTACAAACTTTATTTCCTATGTAAAACGGCAGTGGTTGGTTGTAGCACCTCCGCTGAAACAACGTTTATACCAGCACCATGACCGGCCACCAAAGCACTTAACACCCAGTGCCCCTTGGTGATATGCAACTCATATGTCCTGACAGCATCACCCACTGCATCCAGCAGCAATAATAGTGACACGGACTGCAGTCAGCATTTGGCATCATGGATCTGCAAGAAGAAGCATCATTCAAAGAATGGCAAACCTCAACTGCCTCAGCTGTCACTGCATCCTTTGCGCATCTACTAAACATCTTATGATGCATTGCAAAAAGTGGCTCACACAGGTAGCCCTTATCCGTGACCACACTGGTCCTGTCCAGACTGCTGTATACAGCAATTCACAGTACACCACAACAGCATCAACACCAACACCATTGCTACCCGCAGCTCCATCATCACCTAAGCAATCACAGCCGCAGCGACAACGCGTTGGCCCCTTCCTCACTCAGCCACCAATTGCACTAATTGAAGCTATTAAAAAACAAACAGACTACATACAGGATGATCCTCTACCAAAAGTAATTCCTCATTCAGTATCATTGGAAACTCTTCCACAAGCAGACCGCAAAGTAATATATAAGTGTGCTTGTCTGTTTAGTGGCGTTTCAACCAGAGCTACCATTAACACTGGAGCTTCCATCACTGTCTTCAACAGGCGCTTATATGAGAGCATCCCACCTCATAAAAAGCCACCCCTTAGGCCTACAAATATATTTTTGCAAACAGCTACCAGAGCCGATGTTCCTGTGGCTGGTATGGTAAACCTCATAATACAGACAAAGGAAATGCAATTCATACAGCGAGTTGCCATTGCCTCCATTCAAAACTATGCCCTGCTTGGTTCTGACTTCCTCAGTGCCAGCGAAGCCATCATACATTGCAGACAACAGGAACTAGACATACACGGCGGACACATACCCCTTGGACCGGAATCATCACTATACGATACCTGTGCAGTGATTTTGTCATCTACAGCCACAGTTGAGCCTGAAATTCTATGGTCCACTGCACCACAGTTAGGAAACAAAACACGCACGCACGCACGCACGCACGCACGCACGCACGCACGCACGCACGCACGCACGCACGTACGCACGCACGCACACACGCACAGCTATGCTGGACCCCCACCCTGAATACATGATCGCCTCACAATGCACCAGTCCCCGCATGATCGTAGACACCACCAATAAGAATCATATACCATTTAGAGTATTCAATGGCACAACGGACCCAATAACTCTTGTACCGGGAGTTCGTGGTGCCCATCTGGTGGATGTGATATCACTGGAGACACCTGCTACCGCACCTACACCAGCAACAACTTCTGATGATTTACTGGAACATCTGCATGACATATATTTACACGCCACAGTTGGATTGGTGCAATGTCATAAACGTGACATATGGAAACTTCTATATAAGTATTGCAAAGGTTTCTCAGCCGGAGTCATGGATCTGGGAGAAACTCATCTCGTGCGACACTCCATCGACACCGGAAACAACCGACCCGTTCGACAACCCGTTCGATGTCTTCCCATTCACAAGGAGGCAGAAGCACATGAACAAGTGAACAAGATGTTGCGGACAGGCATTATAGAACCTTCAGCACCCCCTGGGCCAGTCCCATTGTACTAGCAGGCAAAAAGGATGGATCTTTGAGGTCTTGTATAGACTACCGCTGCCTTAATGATCTTAGTGTCAAAGACGCCTATCCATTACCCTGGATAGATCAGGCCTTAGATTCCATGTCTGGAGCCAAGTGGTTTTGTACCCTTGACTTAGCTAGTGGGTATTGACAGATCACCATGGATGAGGCTGACTGGGAGAAGACCGCATTCGTATTTAGAGACGGTCTTTTCCAGTTCCGCAAGATGTCTTATGGCTTGTGCAACGCTCCTGGAACGTTCGAGCATCTCTTTGAGTAGGTATTAACTACCGTGCAATGGGAGATCTGTCTCTGTTACATCGACGACATAATCGTCTTTGGCTCCTCGTTTGAGTAGACTCTGTTCAATTTGGACACGGTCTTAATGCGGTTTCATACCACTAACCTCAAGCTCAAACCCAAGAAGTATCGTTTTTTTAGACAGAGCGTTGAGTTCTTGGGACACATCATATCTGGCAATGGAGTAGCTACTCAACCTTCCAAAACTAAAGCAGTAGCGGAGTGGCAAACACCCACCATGGTCACGGATATCCGGAGTTTCCTCGGTCTCTGCCAGTACTATCATTGATACATCCATCATTTTAGTGAGATTGTTTCACCATTATTTAGGACCACCGAAAAGGATCGACCACTCGAGTGGACGAGTAAGTGTGAAGGTTCCTCCAGGGTGCTGAAGGAACATTTGACAACCACACTAATTCTTGCTCATCTTAACCCTAACCTCGATTTCATCCTAGACACTGATGCATCTGCTTATGCCATAGGTGCAGTTCTATCTCAGGTCAGAGAAGATGGAATGGAGCAGAGGGAATTGTTTGCTGCGGTGTATTTCGTCAAATATTATAAACACTTTCTGTACGGGCGCCCATTTACTCTGCATACAAATCATGCCTCACTGCGCTTGCTAGGAAACCAAAAAAATCCAGAGGGCCAGGTAGCGAGGTGGCATGAATCCCTGTGGGCTTGTAACTTCAACGTTATTCATAGACCCGGCAAACTGCATGGAAATGCTGATGCCTTGAGCAGAATCGGGCTCGAGGATGAACAGGAAGTGGCCACCACTATGACACATACAACACCGCCATTTCCCATGTTCCCCAAATTATGGTGCCCAGTGTGGGATCTGGAGACAGTCGCTGACGAACAAGCAACAGACACGCAAACACGAAATATATACGTGTGGATCCAGGAGAGGGTATGTCCTCCTAGGGAGTCTGTTACTCCACTTTCCATGACGGCAACATATTACTATCAAAGGTTTTGAGAGTGTCATATGCAAAGTGGCATCCTCTACATTCATAACCAGATAGTGATTCCTGACCATTATCGTGTGATAATTCTGCACCAGCTGCACAATAGCGCTGGACATTTGGCCGCCGAGCGTACAACAGACTGCATCAAACAGAGATTCCATTGGATCGGGATACACGATAGTGTGAAGGCATGGGTCGCCAAATGTGTTCCATGCCAAAGACATGCTGTTGGCCAGCACCATTACGCACCTCTACAAGTTAAAATTGTTGGTGCACCGTGGGAGCGAGTGGCTATTGATGTGCTTGGACCCTTGAATATGACGGATAAAGGAAACAATTACATCCTCGTATTGCAAGATTATTTTACGAAGTAGGTAGAAGCATTTGCTCTGCCAGACCAAGAGGCATCAACAGTAGTGGAAGTTCTGACTAGCAATGTGTTCTGCCACTTCGGTATGCCCTATGAATTGCACTCAGACCAAGGAAGTAATTTTGAGAGCCGGCTAATCTCCGAGCTCCGCAAATTGTTTCATATAGTCAAGACTCGAACAATGCCCTATCGAGAAGTGACGGGATGGTAGCTAGATTCAATCGAACCCTGGCAGAGATGTTGACTAAGGAAACACACCTTGATTGTCGCGACTGGGATCTATGACTCCCATACGTGCTCATGGCATACCGCACTTCGATACATTCCAACATGGGATATACCCCTGCTGGGTTAAAGTTAAGCCATGAATTAGCCTTACCCCTGGGTCTGGCCATGTCCAGGATTCCAGGACAGAAAAATTCACCATCCCTCTACGTAGAGCTCATGCGACAATGGATAGAACAATCCCATGAGCTAGTGAGAGCACTTTTATCCACTGCTCACCGGCGTCAGAAAACGTGGCATGACCGGCGAGTGCATGGAAACCCGTATGAGGCGGGGAAAATGGTTTGGGTTCATGGTTCGCGACATTCTGCAAACATGCTGAGTAAGCTGAGTTAGCAGTGGAAAGGCCCCTATGTGGTAGTAGGTAAGAAGTCGGACGTGACCTACCATATCCGCACCTCGGATGGCCTGACCTTAGTCATCCACTTCGATCGACTCAAACGTTGTGTCAATGATGACCCAGTAACAGAGCTCAGACTGGGCATTCCACGTGACACCGGAACCCAGACAGATGCCTCTATGGAAACAAGTATTCCCGACGTTAGTCCGGAGCACCACGGTGCCAGTTCGACCCCCTCTCCTACCAAGCCAGGAGTACAGCAAACATATGACTAATGCTGAGGACGATGACGTGATAGGTACTCACCCTCTCCCTCCTCAGAGCGGGTCTACACGATCTGGGAAGTCGTATCTGAAGACTTTCTCATTTGTGCTGTCCAAGGGAATGGCCGACCTCTTCCAACTCCCAGCCACTTCATGCTATTACCCCAATTATAGGTACCACAAGCAGAAGCTGAGGCTGCCCCAGACCATGCCTCCTGTGGGGTGGAAGTGTAATAAATAGTATGGAAGTGAAGAGGCTTGATGAGGCCTTGGTCTGTTGCAGAGAACAGCAAAACTGCACAACACGGTGTACCTTGCCAAGCCATGAAATTGTGAGAACATAGAGGGAAAGGCTCCGCAAAGGGTTCTCATGAACAGGCGGCAGTGGGCCCGTGACGGTCCGGAGACACGTAAAGAAAACCATATGGCTATAGTGCAGAGGAGTTACTGAAGGCCTCCGTGTCTAACGAAGGATGAATCAACATCCTACTGTGGTACCGTCTAGTTGGCGCATTGTTTGGGCTGCTGAACTTGGTAATAGTACGTGGACATGTGTGGTACATGGATGATAATCCACACCCAGATCATCTCTAGCAGACTAGATATTCGCTGTGTTTACTAGAGATGGCCTGCAGGCAAGGCCGGGGAAAACGGTCAAAGTTTGTATGCTGTTGGCAGATAGATGCGGATCAGACCATCGGTTGCCCCTGAGCATGAGTTTAGATGGTGATCGTTATCGACTGGGTCGCCGGCTGGTCATCTTGATCATGTCAGTGCATCAACCCGTTCTTGGTTATGAGTGGTCAAGATAGCTCAATGTACAGTCAGGCCATGGCAAGCATTCGTATTGCGAGTCATGTTGCCTGTGATCATAAGTCATGAAAAGTGATTCTTTGGGAAGCAGGAGGGTGTGTGCATGAGAAGGTGTAACCTGTCACTTGCTGGATGGGTGGAGCAGTCTGGGATCCCAAGTACCCGCAGGATGAATGACATAGCTAGTACGATCTATGCGGGGCCTCTTGCTAAAATGACATCCTAGAACGATCTACATGAGGCCCTTAGCTAAAATGACGTCTAGCAGGCATCACCTCTGTGGTACGATCCAGCTAGGTTGCAGCCCTCGGTAAGACGACCACTTAATTGACATTCAGTACTGTGTCCACTCAGGTCGGGAGTCAGTGGGGTGCGCCTTGACTCTATCCCTGATAATGGTCTCCTATCTTTGACAGATCTTTATCTCAGGCATATACGGAAAGGCACCTAGAGTAGGCTGAATCCTGTGTGGCGGGGACAGGGAAACACACCGAGAATGGAGGGTGCAATGTGACCAACCCCATTCCAAGGTGCGCACCATCCATTAGCACCACCACCCCCAACTCCAACTCACATCTCTCGTCTATGCACCAAGTTTAGAATCACTGGTCCTGTCCATTTCACACTCCACTTGTCACCTGTTGACTGTCAATCTTCAGATATGAGAGAGTCAGCTGTTACAGAGGAGGTGGCATCCCGCACCACAGCTATCCCCCCCACCCCCACCCCCACTGGTGGTGGGCAGGGAAGCAGCCTGTTCGGCAGACTCTTGGCTCAAATATTCCCGGTACTTAAAAACTATGACCGAGTACCAATCGTCGTGTAACGGGAGATGACCATTCCCATTCAAAGGGCATCCCCGACCACAACCATCCTACTAAGCCATTCGTGAGCCTTCAGAACATCACACCAAGACACAGAAAGCCAGGAACATACAGAACTCACTTGCCTGCAAGGCTGGATACGTCAATTCATCATTGTGCGAACACTACAGACATACCCGGTTATTTAGACAGTATAACGGAGACATTCGTCAGCACCAACAACATGGATAGGATGCAACTAACTTTTGTAACAGAAAAAGTTACAGACACCTTTTTCCGCACATTCCCTCCCGTATGAATGCGGTGAATTCATAACCTACCACAACCCGACTTTTCCGCAACAGCAACAGACTCGGCATTCCCCAGCTTGGAAAACTGGATCTGCCCACCTTGAACTATGCCAGTGTCACACAGCAACCTCGACTTCCCTACAACAGAACACCACCATCATCAGCACAAGTCAATATTTTCCACAAGCATACCTTTATCCGGTGTGCAGAAAACCGATCATATGGAAAGGAGGAACAACATTGCAGCCATCTATAGTACGCTCCACGGGCGATTCCCCCAGTCCCCCCCTCCCCCCCCCCCCGAACCGCCGTACGTAATCAGCTAAACAAACAAAGACACTACTTCATTCACATGTAATAACAGTCAATATTATTAAGAGAGCAAGATGCCTGCAGTCTGTCATTAGTATTGATAGTATTGAGTAGGATTTTGCTACCGAAAGGAAATTCGATAATGGATTGATTCAAGTATGACAGCACCCATTCTGGTCATCCGCGTGCTAAAGTAACTCTGTCCTGTCTTAGGACTCGTCCATTACAGAGCGATATACATCATGTCGATAAAGTTGACATTTCACGACAGCGCAAGATTCATCTACAGATAAGTAGCCACGTGCATCAATCAAATTCAGAATGACAATAGAGACACATACACTCAGGATGACTGTATCACAATCTCCATACGACGGTATTGTAAAATTGTAAGCTGTGGCACGCACTTTCCGAGCTGTATCGTAATAATTAAGTTTGGTCTAGGTAAGGTGAGACTAGTCCTACCCATAGAGGAGGATGCTTGGCAGTCCATCGACCCAGTAAATACAGTCCAGCTTGGTGAGGTCAGTAGACTTGGAATCCGCAAGACATGGAGCTGTTTAAACCAAACAATAAATTACAGTCAGCTATACTGTCCTAATTTTGATTGAGAACACGACTGTTCTACCACGTATACAAATCATGCAGGCTGATGAAGCAGCATCAAAACTTAGACAGTAAAACACTGTCGAGAATTTCAAATATTCTCTTACCTACATATTCCAGCCACTAATCAACATGAGCTGGAATAAATCTACTACACACAAGAGGTGGTGCATGTATAATATAACGCGCATATAAAGGGACGCTGTTCTGAGGAACTGAATAAGGAAAACATATATTTCTATTTTTCGCATCAAATACGTATAATCAACAGCATAAAAAACTCCACCCATATACAGATTGCCTAAGTTTCCGATCACCCACGTGCTTTCAAAACAAGAATCACATGGTAATCACTTTTATTTTCCAGTAAATTGGATCAAAGGCTATAAACAAAAGAACCACCCTTCATGAATCTA